>APFE031733596.1:0-31784 GCA_000404065.3 Pinus taeda
TCCTTCCTGACTGATGTATAATTGCATATATTAGATTTCATGCTTGTGTTTGTGTTGTTCTCTTTGTGTGCAGGTGTCCATTCACGGGGATAGTGGAGGACTGTGACCGGCCAAGGAAAAGGAGCATGGACGACATCTCTTCTACTAACAAAAGCGTTGGAATCCAAGTAGGTCTTCATCACCTACCTTTTATTTGCAATTAGGAACTTGCGTGATAGCATTGTTTGAATGTTGCTAGACCCGTTCTGGGCTAGTAGGGATCGCCTCTATCCGTAGAGGGGATTTACCTCTCCAACAATGCCCCTTTCTTTTTAGTCACAAAATGAAATTCATTAAGCACAATTTTCTCCTTTATTACCTCATCAGCAAACAGTAAATGTGCTACATACTTGGGCAGCCGGTTTGCTTGATTATCAAATGCATATAACCGTATTATAGTATAATATGGAAATAGAAACCAACTTCCAATACTCTCTTGCTCAGTCAGCCTTAGTACTTTGACTTACTCGTTCGAGATTCGATTCACTCTAGTTTTAGTTATCTTAGCTTTTAGAATATAATAAAATCAATCGATATATTGAGAATAATCCAATGGAATACGCTAAGGATACAAGACATCAGACCAACGGAGCACTTCTTTTTCACTTCCTTCAGCGTCTGTGGTATCCAATAAGAGTCCAGAGGTGAGGAAGTACGAAGGATAATTATACAAAATCAAATGAACAAGGTAGGAGAAATGTCGACATGAGCGAAAAGGAAGGGTGGTAGGCAAATCCACGGTGAGGACCAAGGCGAAGTACTTAGGAAATTTGATGGTTTGTTGGTCAAGATTAAGAGAGACAAGGTGAATTTCTAAAAACAGTGATTCGTCTACCTTAGATTCATCCACAAGGCTGAAAAGAACTACCAAAGAGATGTTAAGATCTAATAGAAGGCTTTTAACAAAGTAGTTTGGATGGGAAAAATTAGCTTTAACTCAAGGTCAAGGTTTCGGAAAAGACTGTGAAATAATTGAAGCTTAACTTCCTTGGCCCATGTTTTCTAACCCCCCATCTGATATGTCTATTACATGGGCTGGAATTCCCAACATTTTAGCAATAATTTCCTCATCAATATTTAAAAATAAAGAGTGGTTGTTTCTAAAATATATTGTTTGTTTCTCTAGTCCACAAGTTTCAACCAGTAATAATATGGAATCAGGGTTGAAATGGACCAGTGGAAGAACTGCCTGCATGATTCCAGTCCTAAGCAAGCAATGGTCATCAGCTGATATAGCTATAAATGAGGAAAGATTCCTCTTTAGGGTAAGAATGTTTGTGAGGCACACCTTGGTGTCCTGAACTCTCACCAACTCATTAACGAGGGATTCTTTTCCAACTAACTTGGCCATAACAGCTCAAAGGGAAAGACTACGACTGAAATTAAAATATGGAGAGAAATAATAACTTACACGTGAATGAATTTGAATTTGGGATGAACACAGAGTCCTGCGGTTTTGACGAAATTTCGAGCACGAGCAAACATCACGCAGAGAGCTGAAATAATGAGTGGAGTGGGGAAAATATGGCATCGCTTAGGCTTAATGGTGTTTTAGGACACTCAATAATGAAATGGACATGCGTAGAATAACCATTGGCTAGGTCACCAATCATGGCGAGCGGGACCCACACATCGCACAAAATAAAATATTTAAAGGACGCGCAAGTTGAGGCGCGAAGAACGTTGATCTGATAATGATCAACATTGAACATGTTATCGGGTCCATGAGGATGTGTTAACGAGTGGAAAACTTCATATGCGATAGGGCCCGAGAGTCGTCATATGTGTGCTTAATCGACAAATGTGAGTCAAGAAAAGGTGAAGTTCTTATTTTTCACACCTTTGAGTGCAATAGCACCTTTAGAGCTAGTTAGATTATCTTTTGAGGGTGATCGATCTGGGAGCCCGCGAGAGGTTTAAATGCATTGGGAGTTTGATATACATTATCCAGTGTGTCATTTAAAAACGTGATCATTATGGTTAATTATTGATTATCCATTAACAACATATTCACCCTTCATTCATACTCCATTATTAGAGAGATTGCTACATTACCCTATAAAGGTTGTTAAAGCTTAATATTTGTAAAAAAATTGAAGTGGCAGGAGATTTTTTCCCCAACAACATGTCACAGAACCTACAGGACACAACGAATGCTTCTAGGTTATTAACCCTTGAGACAAATTGACCCTTCATTGCACTAGAGCCTCAGTCACTCCCATGACATGGGAATTCATTTGACTGAACCCCCACTAGCCATGACAGGCATTTCATCAAACATGTTACAAATATGAATTCTACAGGTCTTAACAATAGATTTGAGCATAGGGGTCTCATAATTATTTGATAATCACTAAGAAGCGTTGATGCCTTATCACACTAACTGCATTATCATCTATTAGGTCACATAGTCATTGTTCATTCATTTACAAATCAAAACATGATGGGATCCATACATCATCGTTGTCATAAAACGTGCTCATAACTAGCATATAAACCACCTAAATAATAAGGATAAAACAACCATAGAATCCACATATAAACCAATATATTTACACATAAAATACCAAGGATAAGGAACTCTTATTAATTAATGCATAGCCTAGCCAGGTATGGGACTTCCACAAACCACTCGACCATATACTAGGCTGAACCAAATCTCTCTTTCATTCAGTCAACCTTGTGCCATATTCTAAGCATGAATGTGGGATCTCATGGAACACATCCAACAAAACCAAAACAAGGCTTCCAGAGGCCAAACCACCTCAACCCTCAACCAATGATTCCACCTCACAGACATACATCACTAACCATCACCAGATCAGTCTCTACCCAATCTGTCCAGGGATTCATAGTGTTTGTTCCGACTAAGGCTCTAGGACTAGTACCTCAACCCACAACTACTGTCAGGCTCTAGAGCATTTGTCCAACCAAGGCTCCAGGACAAGTAACTCAACCCACGAAGGGCTCCAGAGAATTTGTCCAACTAAGGCTCTAGGACTAGTAACTCAACCCAAGTTATTACAGGGCTCCAGGTGTTTATCCAACCAAGTCTCCAATAACTAATAACTCAACCCACAACTAAAGGAACATGAGAACCATCCATAAAACCAAAGTAAAGCCCACAACACCATGGTTATCTAAGAAATGGAAAGATTAGGAAAAACCACTTTCAATCCAGGAAATCCTCCTTGCCAATTACAGATCATAACTAAGAAACCACATGCATATGCCATGCATATCAAAACTCGAAAGAAAATCATACATGAAACTCGGCACCTGCAAGAAAAACCTATTGTAGTTGTTGATCCCAATTTCATATTACGCTTTCCTACTCTTCCTCTGCCTTCTTGCTTCAAAGCTCCAAGTATTCCACACTCCTCCAAGAGTACTCCAAGAAAACCCTAAGTGTCCAAGAGTATGAGAGAGAGAGAATAGAGAGAGAGCTCCAAAATTGAATTGACAAAACTCTGTCAATTGAGCCTCAGAAGCCTTTTTATTAATGAGGCATCTATTTTCTTCATTTTCCATTATTTTTCTTCATTTTCCTCCTCACATGCAACTTGTGACATTTCACCTTCCTTTTCTCATAATTTCCATTATTTTCATAAATAAACTGCCAATCAATGCCTCATGCCTTTCCAAAGCCTTTTTCATTGCCTTTGACAATTTCCATAGCCATTAATTAATCACAAGTGATCTCCATCACTATCTTTTTGTCCAACATTCAACTTGGAATACCTGTCCCGTCACCATGATTATTATTTTTCCTTTGTTAACTTTATTACATGCTTTTTTTACCAGGGATGTTACACAAGTCTTGTCAATTTGGTACGTAGACAAGGACTCAGTTCAACACAAAGGAGTTCTCAAGTCTTGTCAATTTGGTAAGAAGATCATTGTGAAAAGCATGACATAAGTAGGTAGGACTCAGTGGCTAGAACCCCACAATAGAATGGAGTAGTAGAGAGAAATAATAGGACAATTTAGGAGATGTACAAATCCATGATGGATGAAGCAGAGGTCCCACACACCTTTTGGGGAGAAGCAACACAAGCATATGTGTATTTAGAAAACAAAACACAGCTCAGGTCTAACAATGATAAGACTCCCTATGAGTTATGTAAAGGGATACCAGCATCAGTAAAACATTTCAAAGTATTCTGGAGCAAATGTTATATCAAAAGAAATGACAAGAATCTTGGAAAATTTGACTCTCAAGTTGATGAGGGTATATTTCTTGGGTACTCCATCAAAAGTAAAGGAAGCAAGTTCTTCAACAAAAAGATTGAAAGGGTGGAAGACTACATTGATATTTTAGTGATTGAAATACTACCATGATCAGAGCCATCTAGAGAAAATAAGAACTCGGATGGAGAATAAAATTCAACCACTATATTCTCAAACTAGGAAGAAGTAGAAGCAGAGGAGGAAGATGAAGTAGTAAGTACAACATAGAGACCCAAAAATCCTTCCAGGTATGTGCAGAAATAACATCTAGAAAGTAAAATTATTGGTGATGAAATACTTGGTGTTCCCTCTGTATTTTTCTTTTAGTGAAAATAATTTGCTCTTATCACCGATCATGTTCTTAGAACAACCATTATCTACATACAATATTTTTTCTTTGTTATACACGGATAAGGTCAGTCCACACTCCATGGATTTCTTAGTCTTCTATCTCCAACTCTTCTTGTCCTTGAGGAAAGTGTTTTTCCAAGTACACTATGATTTAGAAGGGTATTCAAACCTACTCATGCACTAACTTTCCTTCTACCCAAAATCATTAAATTTAAAACATTTAACTTCATTCTTTAGAGGAGAGAAGGGAATTTGATTCCTAGGGAAAGGTTTCTAAGTTCTAGAATTCTGATAATTTATGTATCTTGTAATTTCATCTCTTTCAAAATTGAATCTTTTGAAATTAATAGCCTTATGTCCAAATATATGGCATTTATAGCAATGACCATAAAACAAATATGGGTACCGGAATTTGGAAAATTGACGAATTTAAGTTGGTCACAGGTACCTCAGTTGTCTTGTTGATTGGTTCATTTATTTATGATGTGATTCTTTTGAGAAGTTAGAATTATTGTTCCAATGTTGAGTGTCTCTTGGCTTGATTTTTTATATTCATTTATTCTACCTTGAATCACCTTTTCATAGCTATGGGGGTATACAAATATTGCAAACCTGAAAGTCATCTTTCCCATATAAGAATTATGTGATTCAAAATATCCCAAGCATGTCTTGTTCTAAAAATTACTTTGATAGATCAAAATGTGCTTTAACTTATTTTTCCATTTAGCAAACCTTTTTTCCAAATCCTTCTAAGAGTTTAACCTCTCAAGATATGTTCCCAAGGAGACAATTTTTTCTTATAGACTATGACAGTTCTCCTCCCATTCTAGAATCAAATCATGAAGAACATCTTCCTTTCGTTTTTCTTCCTCTAAATTTAATTTTAGGGATAGAATCTCTCCTTTACATGTTTCAGAGATCATCTCCTCATTTTTATTCATTAACTCTTGTTTTAAGATTTTATTCTCCTCCGCTAGCTTTTCACTTTTTTTTTGTTTTTTCCTCTAATCACAGACCTAAGTTGTCTTTATTTTAATGGATTCTTAAATATTTTCTATTTGATAAACAAAATCCTCATTTTCTGAGTTATACATACCTTATTCATCTTGCAACATCTACTCTTTTATTTTCTTTTTCTTTTTTTGTCCTTCTTTAACTCATCAAGATCATTGATGAACTCGACTTCAAGGTCCACTACTCCCTCTTCTTCTTCTTCAAAGTCTGTGACATTTTTTTTCTTGGAGTTAGATTCAAGTGCCATAAATAAAAATTCATTTGACTCACCCTCTGAAGAATCCTCATTATTTGACTCTGGTGCAAATTTATCCTCTTTGGAGTAGAACCCCTTCTTCTTGAAGGAATTCCTTTTCTGATATTTCTAAGCTTTATCTTTGGGATTTTTATCTTTCTATTTATATAACTTTTCTTTATATAGACCCTTGGAAGTGAAATTTCCAACTCTTCCACAATCAAAGCATTTGAAGGGAAGCCTTCCTTTATACTTCTCTAATCCCCATTTAATTTTTTTGGCCAAGTGAGCTAGTTCTTGATTAGATTCACAATTGGAACATTGTTAATGATATTTGTGCTCAACCTTCTTAGATACCTTGAATATTTCATCCTTTTGTTCGTTATTATCTTTACCTACTCTCATCTCATAGGTTGTGAGGGTACCAAGTAACTAGTCCATTGTGATATTTTTCAAATCTGTCATCTCCTCAATGGCTGAGATTTTGGCATTAAATCTCATAGGCAGAGATCTCAAGACCTTCTGAACAATTACTTCTTCTTTGATATCTTCACCTAGTACTCTTATCATATTGATTACTTCATCAACTCTAAGTAAATATTATTCTATACTTTCTCCTTCACTCATCCTTAAGCTCTCAAACCTCATTATGAAAGTTTGAAGTTTGGCACCCTGTTGTAGCGGCTACAACCACACTCCAATATTTTGCCTTAGCTTCATTTTGGAGCCTCCCTACCAACCATCCTTAGCAACATGTCTTGAACTGTCCAAGTACATTTGCTTCAGTTAAGTTTTAGTGGCTTATCAGCTTGTGTGTGACAACTTTTTTACCTCCCACCCATAGGCTAACATTCCAGAACTTAGTTTCTGGTTGTGATGTTCACCTAGAAAATTGTGCAATTCTGGAAGGAAACTAGCCTTCCCTCTGGAAATTTTGAAATCCATTTGAGCTGCCTGCTGCTCCCCAGAAATGTGCAGAACAGCTAGGCAGCCTTCCTTCTAGAAATTATGCAATGCATCCCATCAATGGGCTTGCTCTCAAAAATTGCATAATTCTAAGTGGCAGTCAGGGCTTCAGTCTAGAAATTGTGCAATGCGTGAGGGACAACCAGACTTGCTTAGCCCAGAAACTGTGCAAAATTCATTCACAGGCTTGCAGATTGTTGCATGTGCTCCCAGGTTGACTAGTTCCCTCGAAGACTGAGCAATCTTGGTTTTCATGCATGGGTTGCTTTTCACAAAAAAGAAAAAAGCATCCCTAGATTTAGGGATCTATTTTTAACAACTGGAGGTTACATGCAAAATCTGTTTTAGGAACCTCCCACCAAGTGTCGCTTTTTCCTAGATTTGTTGCATGCACGTCATAAGCCTCGACTTATCAAACTTATTTATTCGACACTTCAGAGCTCATTCTTCATAACGATCTTGGAGCTCTGACATCCCACATCGCATCTAGGAGCATACAGCACATTCAGCTCAAATTTTTTCGGGTAAGTCTGATTTTCATGTTTTTTGTTGCTTTTCTGTCGCTTTTTGTATTTCAGTTTGTGTGAGTGTTGTTTTCTTGGTTTCAACGAATGCATGTTGTATTTTTAATGTATGTTAGCTTGTAGAAGCATCGTTTCAAGATTTCATTACATCTCACTGTTGTCACATGCATGACATTGTTTCTGCACTCACAGTCGTCGTTGTGGCGAATTGCTTCACACACTTTCTTGTCTTCCCATTTTATGAACCTTTCACTCATTGTCTGCATGCATGATCATTCACTCTTGTTTGCACTCAACTTCGCCCTGCATTCAGACTTTTCATGTCTTCAGTTGCCCGTCGGTGAGTCTAGGCTGCCTTGGCCTAGACCTTGCCTTGCCTGGCTTGCAATGCACATTTTTTAGAGTGAAGTATCTGCCTTCCTCCAAGAAATTGCACAAATCTAGCCCAACACTGGCCTCTAGGATTTCTCTACGCAATTATGAGAGGCAGTGCTCTACTAGCCCCCAAATTGCGCAAATGCAATTTGTTGGTTGTGGTCATTACTGACTGAAACTACACATTGCATAGATTTAGCCCTCAATAGGCCATGTTGCATTGTGCATTACACGGTTTCAGTAGTCAATTAGCTCGCTGAAATTCTGGACTATGCTTTGCACAGTTTTAGCAGTCAGTCTCCCAGTCTCCCGATGAAAATTGTGCAATCTTTCAAGGCAGTCACCCAGGTGGGTTGCATGTCAAAACTCAATTTGTTTTGGTTTTCAAATGACATATTTCTTCCCATGAGTGTTTCCCTATCTCTAGGTATCACAGGTGTTCGTCCATCTCTCAGCAGTACAGGTACACTAGCTTCCAAGAGAGCAGGTTCAAAGGACACCTTCGAGAGTGCAACTAGAGATGAAGTTGAGAAAGTGTCTATGAGCTTGCCTATATATGAAGACACCAAGTTGTTCATGGATAAGGATATCAAGATTAAATGGAAAGACATAAATGACACCTTCTCAGGCACATTTGAGGAAAATTTGGAAGACCGCAGGGTCTATGTCAACATACACAAGTCTGGCTGGTACCGGATTGCATGTAGGTATCCCGCGTTTCCATGCGCAGACATGATCCACTAGATTGCCTCGCATACTAATCCAGAGACAATGGTGTTGAGAAGTGTTAGTGGAACACAACTTGCTACCTTTAGGGTGAAGGACTTTCAAGAGATGTATCACTTGCCATAGCCAGTGATCACGATGGACACACCTTTCACCAGACCCAGCAGCAGTGCAAACTCAAGAGACATCTTGAAGAGCTAGGTGAAAGAGCCATCCAAGTTCAGGACAACACCCAACCAGGTTTACAAGATGAGGATACTGCAGAAGACATATCAGCTTTTGGTCATCTTTGCATGTCGCTTATATGGCTAAGAGAGCATAAATATCTTCCTGCAGATTTGGGTGATTGTGTTGGATCAATTGGTGAGCGAAGGAAGACCTTGCGACTAGCCCGACATGTTGGCTCTCAGGTTGAAGGAATAGGTAACAAAAGCCTGGAATCTGCCCAAGGATCAGCAAGCAATGATATACATGTATGCTTACATACTTGATGCAGTCTGTGCCTGTCAACAGATCTTAGGCTTGGGTTGGGCATGGACACCTTAGGAAACCTCTATGCACACTTATTGCAAGTTGTTCTCTGAATGCAGCTTTCGTGGAGTTATCATACAGTTATCAGACCACTTTTCCACCCCAATGTATAGGATTATATTTGAGCAGGATCCACCTTGCATGTCGCAGGACGCGATGGAGGCATTGATCAACATAGCAGATTGGTATGCCTCAGCCCTTGGCACCTTCATACAGATGTATAGCATGGAGAAGGCTCCACATGTTTTACCAAAGTTTGCATGGATAAGCTAGTCATGCAAGAAGTGTCATATCACATCTCGACAGGGTTGTCAGCAAGACTACATAGGAAGAAGAAGAAGGCACCTTGGCCCGCTCTTCCTTTGTGGATTGGGTTGTATGAAATTTGGAATCTTAAGCATGCCAAGGCCGAGATAGAGGAATTCAAGAGATTCACCTTCGGCACCATAAGTTTCAATCTGTATGGCCTGCATTGCTTATTGAAGGACCACTGTGCGAGAGTGAAACATCCTTGGATCCATGGGGCATGTCATTGGCTTGAGGAAGACCCATGGAGATACTGCTATCACTTCTCAAGTCTCAATGAACCGATCAGCATAGTTGTAGATTGGTTAGCAAAGTAGAAGGCAGCAACATCTCAGAGAGCAACATCATCAGCAGCAGCAGAGGGTAGCAGAACTGCGTGTGACAAAGGCAAGAGAAAGGTTGTTGATAGCGCAAAGGCAGAGCAAAGATGCAAGTTCAAAGTAGATCCACTTGTGTTGAAAGCAGCTTTATAGATTGAGGATAAGAGGTGACAGTTGTGACAGGAGGATCATGCAAAGGCAGAGAGAGAAAAAGAAGATGGAGGAAACAAAAAACAAGTTGCAGGAGTTTAAGCGGAAACTTGGGGAAGAACAACAGTTCCGTAGAAGAGAGAAGGGAGCGCGGCAGGAATAGGTACAGTAGGAGGCACAGCATGCATAGATTGATGAAACTATGCCCATACAGGTTATTAATTCATCTAAGCAGCTGGCATAGACCAGACAAGGTGAGCAGTTGTAGGAGAAGGACTTAGCTCAAGGGATCGAACAGGTTCTAGAGAAGATGGACACGGATATGTTTCAACTAGAGTCAGATTAGGATATTGACCTCATGCCTTAGAACCAAGATGTAACCCCACCGGCTTCACCAGATCTGGAAGCAAAGCAATTCCCAAGTGATCAAGGAGACATAAAAATCCTTGAAGACAATCTGGAAGCAGAGATGAACAACATATCTTTTGACGAGTCACAACACAGAGTTGTGCAGTCGCGCAGAGTGCCTCATCCAGATGTCCATGTATCTCCTACGCAGTTTGAAGAGAGAGTGATCATATTCTATGTGTGTAGACATCCAGCCATGTTGGTCGATGCTACGAAAGCATATTCCAAAGCCACCAGCTTGAGTGTTAGATTCTTGATAGCTGAGAACAAGCGCATGGCTAAGGAATTAAAGGAGGCCAAACAAGGAGGAGAGAAGGTGACAGCACCCGCTAGACCAGAGCTAAGGAGAGCGATACTAGATGAAGTATCATCTCTCGAGACATTCATGCGAAAGTTGCACTCCAGATTCGTCACCGTGCATAAGTTAGTTGTCATCCCAACGTTTGGCAGCAGCGCTATGCTAGGAGAGCACACATCCTGTCAGATCTGCACACTATTGTCGATCACATGCAAACATGGACAATGAGGTACAAAGGAGACCCATTTAACTTACCAAATATGATGAATTCAAAGGTGGTAGAGTTGAAGGCAAACATATGGAGTCAGATCCAAAACTATGAGTAACTCCTGCAGTTCATCACCAGTTTGCAGGCTTCACATGCATTGGTGTTCAGGAGCATGGATGTCAATGTGTGCACGCATGTGATCCCATCCATTGGCACACTCACTAAGGTGAAGTCAAAGTACCAAGTACGACTGGAGCTGGACATGTACTTTGATCAGTGGATGCGCGTAGCCACCAGCTCAGACTTGGAGATCAGCGTAGACACTATGCATAAGTATGTTTTTGGTCTAGCTGCACTCAAGACTATGATGTGCATGTTATTAGATGATTTGGACAGAGGTGCCAAATCAGTGTACCTGGATGCATCGGAGGCAAGAGTTCGCTTTCAGAAGGATGTTAACATAGAGAACACAGACACCATAACAGACTACCAAGCTTAGCATCAGTTCGCCACCATCGATCATCATGAGGATGTCGAAGAGTTAGTCTTCCCACAGTTGTCTGAGTCTTAGTGATTTCTTTCATGGCTTACTCTAGCCTATATTGTCTCACATGGGTACATGTGAAGATTGTAATGTAAACATGTTGTAAAAGTGAAAGACCAAGTGGCGATGGTAGAATGTAGTAGTCATGTAGTAGTTGAAGAGTCATGAGGGTAGGTGAAGAGTCAAAAAGGGGAATGTCAAGGTTCACCCCACCCTTTGTTATTTATAGAACCTCATAACTCATTATAGAGGCTTTTGGGAGCCAAGATTCTTGTAGGATAACTTATAGAAAACTTGGAGTGTATTGTAACGAGCCTTGGCTTCTCCAAAGTGTAGAGATAATACATCTATTTAGAGGAGCAAGTGGCAATGACTATAATGTTCCATTATCGGGGCTAGTGGAAGCCTTGGTTGTATGTATGATTGGATCTTTCACTCTTTTAATATAACAGATCCAGCATGTTTCATGCATATGTTGTTATTTTAGTTCAGTTA
The DNA here is from genome assembly GCA_000404065.3 of Pinus taeda. Lineage (NCBI taxonomy): Eukaryota > Viridiplantae > Streptophyta > Pinopsida > Pinales > Pinaceae > Pinus > Pinus taeda. The sequence continues at coordinate 11,721 of APFE031733596.1, forward strand.
TCCTAGTTTCTTTAATGATGTATGTAGTTGTTATTTATACATGTATGTATGGACTATTATGTATGTGTTTGTATAAATCTTATCGAAGCGTGTTGCTGGTATAACCCATCGCTTTGGATCGTGAGCTATCCTTCTTTCCATCTTGTGATGTCTTGTTGCTCATGTGTTCCCTTTCAAGTTGTGTGCTATCACAGGTTTCTAAGGGGTGCACTCACTCTCCCTTCCGTGTGTTAGAGCCTTTCATGCACCCTCCTTAACTTGTTGCAAGGTCACACCCTTGCTACCAACAAGGACATCTTACTTACCTCTGTGTGCAACTACAGTCAAGGCGATACCGTACTACCCACTGTTGGGACTCCTACTCCAAACGGTCTAAGGTCTAGTTGGGACTTCTTGCCAGGGAGATCCCCTGACATGTTGGCGAGTCCAGCACCGTCAACACATCCTTAACCTTCTCATATCCTTCATGACTCTAATTGAGTTTGTCCCATACTTGCTTAGCAGACTTATAGTGCATAATATTTATAAGTTCATATTGACTAAGACCAAATAGAATGGAATTTTTGGCCTTTGTATTATTTCCATACACATTTTTACCATCTGCATATATAGGAGGGACTGTGGGAATGACAAGATCGACTAACACAGATATCCAAACATCTACCCCTAGAGACATGAGATAAGATTCCATCCTAACTTTCTAAAAAAATAATTTTTCCCATCAAAGACTGGTATTTTACTTGAGTAAGCATCCTGATTCTCTTGTCTAGACATGATTCCTTATAAATATGCATTCCAGTGGTTAAATTGTTCCTAAAGGAACTTGTGCTCTGATACCAATTGTTGGAATAAGGAATTACTGAGATGGAGATGGGGGGTGAATCACTAATAGATATAATTTTAAATTTCTTTTGAAATAGAAATCACCCATATGAGAAGTTATAATCAAATACACAAACAATTGGGTAAATCACTCTCATGAACATACACCATCAACATAAGCAACATGCACATAGACATAGAATTTTAACGAAAACCCAACGGGAAAACCACCAATCTATTTGTTATTATTTTTGTGAGTAGACACTCACAAGAGGCCCCAACCCCTTCAAATAATTAGCAAGCTACGACTTGCCAAAAGGAACCAACCACTTTATAATTGCAAGCTACAACTTGCTTCAACCAACTATTCTAATTTTCATACAATTTTCAGACTGAGAAAACAGAGGCCTGTAACAATTTCATGGAAATATAAAATAAAATTGGTCAGTTATTCCACACAACACCTTCCTCTCTGCTCAACAGTTATTCGTTACACTTCACTGCTCTATATGCACTGGTATCAACCTTCATTTCTCATGCAATAATCAGTTTTTTCCACCATATGATCTATGCACGCACTCAATCACTTGCCTCAAACTCTACTCTTCACATAGAATACAATTATGCTCCCCCCCAGACTCAATATTTTCTGAGATTTTTGTTCACCAGCAACACAGTGAACAACACACCCTGTTAGCTCATCAACCACAACATTCAATGCAAAGAATGGAACTCTAATCTTCAATTAATAATATGTGTATGGGATCAGTTTACTCAACCACATGACACTAATATGGTCTTCATTGCAAATATGTAAGGCTCTGCAAGACTGGTTTCACACCGTCAGAGACTTAATTAATCCTCAGTTGCAGCTGAACTAAATTTTTTAGCAGACTAAAAAATTTGTCATCCCTAGAATTAATCATTATCCTCCTGCACACTCAAAGTGCTCCACCATTAAATTTTACTTATCCAGGTTGCACCACTCTTCAACATTCTCTCACAAGTTGTGATCCTTATTTCCTTGTATCCTGATTTTTTGCAGATGCAATTTACTTTGGGTTTGTTAGTACGCCACTCAAGCCTTGGATCAAATAACCTTGTGCAATAAGGCCACAAGTTCTCTTAGAATTCACATGGTTATCTTATACAAAAACCCCATAAATGTTGCATCTAGCATGAAATCCCTTGGTCATATAACCCACAAAAATGTTGCATAACCATGACCTGGATGCACCTTCCAATATAGGTTGCGGGTCAACCTGCTCTAGCTATTATGCATCTGTGTTTTCCTTCAACTGCTCGACTATACCTAGAGGCCTGACTTGGTTCCATTTCCATTTTTTTGACCCATTCAGCATCGAAAACCAAATGCGTGGAAAAAATGTTACAAAACATCCTCCTCATACAAACTTTGAGGATCTACCATATCATCACCTTACATCAGGTTGACATCATCTGGGTCACATGGCACCTTCTGCATGGTGACATGTTTCACCTGGATTTTTCCCACTTGACCTCTCGAAAGTGTCAAAACACATGCAACGTGTCCTTTTCCTTTGTTTTTGTGTCACCCTGAGCCGACGTCATCAACCACCCTAGCAACCACCTATGTTCCACGTATCACCTTCACCCATTGTTTACCTACACCAGGTCCCACATAGGTAGAAGGTCGGAGTCGGTCCTATGAGCTCTTTTTGTAACCTCTCGACTTGGCCGACTACCCTTTGGAACTTTTGTTATATAGCCCGACCTCCAACTAGGCCTGAATCACATAAGTCCCGACCTCGGTCCTAAATCTGCATAAGTCCTAAATGAAAGAAATTTTGAACAAAACACAAGGGTGAATTGGACCCTCGAGTTGTGGAACCCTTCCCGCTAACCTTTTAATCTATAAACTTTGACCTTCCATAACTCCTGATCTAGAAGGCATTTTCCAGAATTCATCATATCATTGGAAAGATCCTTCAGAGCACTATCCAACCATGGCATTCCCATATACATATGAGTTGGTCTCCTGAGGCATACATGCTCTCTGTAATATTCCTAATGGAAACATTTACAGTGATAACACAAACATGCAAGACAATACATCATAAAAAAATTAGTAAACACCAACAACCCAGAATGCTCCCAAACACACCAAAAATGGGAAATTTTATTATATAAATTGTTGGAGTACAATGTGAAATAGAAAGAGTGCACTTGGGGTTGCAAAATGCAAGATATAAGCATTAGGTGACCGATATGCCAATGCCCAACTGTTGTTGGAGTTTATCTATCAGAAAATTGCGCTGGCCCAATAATTATGCACTACCCATTGTGTTGAGACCCTGATTTGATCCCTCAAATCTGTCCAGAAAATTCTACAAAATTAGATTTGAGGTCCTTTCCAAAAACCCATAAATGGTTTTTGCAAATTCTACCCACCACTCGGGACCCAAAATTTAAGCTCACTCCACCTAACTCACTGCTAAATAATCCTATTGTTTTGGGTCACCAAAAATCCTCCAAAAATTATGCAAAATTAGAAGCAGACTCCTTGAGGCTAGTCCAACAAAACCCATAAATGATTTGGGCTAATTTCGACCTCCCAAAATTACCCAAATTTGGTGTTACGCTCTCCTTGACACTTTCTATGTCCCCTGCCATTCAAACTGCTGGATATGTCACCAATTCCTTCTAAATTAGCTGTAGGATTTCCCTGCAAATTTCCTCCTAGAAGATGTGAGTGAAATTCCTTCCAAAACCTAGCACAAATAAGATGAATCCAGCCCCAAAACTTTTGCCCAACAATACTTCTGCGCAAGCCCTAAAATGGTGAGTTTGGCTCTCTCAACAACACCAACTTCTAGCCCCAAAATTCTCCACAAATTTTTTTCCACCCTCAAAGAAAGTTGTCCTAAATTTTCTAGCCAGAACTCCCCTTGAAACTCCCTCAACTCAGTGGTTCGAGTTTTGTCCATGCGTCCCTCCTAGAAGATCGAACTAGTTGAAGCAAGAACCAATGTGTCCCATGAACGCTAGCAAATCTCTCCCCACTAAGTTCTAAAATACTCTCTTAGGGTGACACTCAAAGTTCACTGAAGGTAGAGGTATAATTACCGCTTGGGAATTCCTTGTGCTAAACAGCATTGGTTTACTTGGCTAAACAGCTCAAGAAACCTTGGTTCAAAAGTTAGATTGTCAAAAGATATCAAATGGAGGCCTCATTGCCTTACTTATATAAGTTGGCCCTCTTTCTCTTGGTGGACCATATTTTCCACTAACTCGCGCCCCCTTTCTTTCTCTCTCTTCCTCCACAAGTGTGAATTATCTCCAAAGGTCAAATTGCCTTCTTTTTGTGGTCCCCACATTCTACTAAAGCAGAAATTTCTCCTATTCTCCTAAGTCCTTCATGCCTCCCATATAAAAATTGCCTCCAAATGCTGAATTTCAAAATTATGCTATGCTTAGCACCACCCACAACATATCTGTTGGCCTCCTCAAATGGAAAATTTGAAATTAGGGAGATTACACTCTCACAGCTTGGGAAATCCACCCATCATTGCTATAAAATTTTATAGCTTCTTTGCAAATCCTACTATTATAATGGTTCTCTACTAAAGACTACAACAACCATACAACCCCCGGAACTTGATATACCATGCATCTATCTACCTTTCTCATTTGACATCAATGCCAACATTATGCTCAACAGTAACAAAAACAAGGCATACATCTTGTTGTAACATTTCCTTGGAAAAACAATTTCAAAAATATTGTAAATATTTTAATTTGTGCACTTAGTAATTTTTTTCGATATAATAGAAATTTTTCATTTAAAATGTTATTATAAATCATTTTGAAATGTAGCACTTATATAAAGTGTGTTGAATAAAGCGCTTTCTATTATCAAGGGCGTTTATGTTTTTTCAAGAATGGGTCGTGATCAAATAGCAGACCCCCTTAATCATTCAAAGTTTATTAATGCAATCGGGGTCCACGATTCATGGTTTTCATGAAACAAATATCATGGTACATGGCATCTACTCATAAATAGCAGACCCCCCTCCCCCATTGTAGTTTTCAAAATTGAAACCTCCCCCTCTGTTATTCCATCATGATTTGAGGTCAAATCATCTTGCGTCATGCTAACTCATCGGAGGTATCCACATTGGAAGCTAGCTCGACAAATTCTCTGAATCATTTGTTTCCCTATGTCTACATTTAAAACTCCAAAATTATAACATTAAAGTCATTGCTTCATAGTTATTGGTCATTGTTTCATAGTTACAACCCTGGAAACGTTAAAGTTAGCAAGCTTATAGATAGCAGGTAGCAACAATGAAAAACACTCAGCGAAATTTCTATTCTCGAGTAATTCTATGTCTTATTCTCCACATTTTAATTGGTAAAATGTATCAAAGGAAAGGAAAGTGGCTATAGATCAACCTAAATTGAAACCCTTTCCTAAAGCCTCTATAAATTCAGACGCTTTGTCATTAATTGATAAAGATGCAAATTTTATTGAAACCATATGTGAGTTTTACTTGTTTGAAATAAGAAATTGGGTGTTTCAGAGCCATCGGGATCAAAGGGGTGAATTTGCAATCTTGGAGTCTTAGCTCAATTTGTGGTCCCACAAACCCATCATTTTCCCAAACTTGTTAGTTGGTGCTCCGAATATTATTTTTATAGGGAGAAGGCTATCATAGCTAAAGAAGGGAGCCAGTTGTTTCAAATTACTCCTGAGTCTATTTCTAGAATTCTTAGCATTGTCATGTCTAGTCAAGCTCGACCTTTGTCCACCCAAGTTCTATAATATCTCTTTCACCAATTAACTCCTAAACAAATAAATTTCCTCTTGAGTTATTTTTACCTACTGAAGATGACATTCCTCAAAGTAATCCACCCTAATCTTCCATATATTCCTTGAAATATCAAGGCAAATCATATCAATGATTTGTTCGCTGTTGGGAAATGATGATGATCAAACATTATATGAGGTTATTTTAGTGTTTCTTCCCTCAATTTCCCCAATAAAGAAATCCTCAGTAATTTTTCAATTTTAGTCAATATATGTATGATATGATTAATTATCAATTATCAAAATTTAACCTTCATAAGTCATTAAGGTATCTATTGGTATTGGTATACTTATTTTTGTTTTTTCAATCAAAAGGATTTCCTTGTCTTTCCCTACAAAAGTAAGATTCAAAGGGACATGATTTGTTAATTGTTCATTGGACTTCCATAATGAGAAAACACTCTAAAAAAAATCTTTTTCAAAATTTTGTTAATCATTTTTTGTCAGCAGTTCTCACCCTCCTAAATGGTGCAACACCTCCAAGAGTTTTTCCAGAGGTTAAAACATTCTTGCATCTCAAAAAGGATTTTAAAGTAGGATATTTGTATTTGTATGAAAATTTTATAGATATCAAGTTATATGGGTGTGAATTGGCTCCATATAAATTTATAGTTTTTCTTCCTATTAGAATTTTTGCATTAGACTTCATCGGGCAAAGTTTGAACATTGATCAAATACATGTATTTCCTAGAAAACACCTCGCATTGTTCAAGTTGAAAGCTGAAGTTTGGCCTTTTATGGTGAACATTAGAATACAAAGTGTTGATGTAGAACTTATGATATAGGAAATGAAATTTCTTAGAGGAGAAAAATGACATTATGACCCTCTAGGCAAGATTTCAATTTTAGGAGTGCAACAAGGGTCATCATCTTATGTTCATTTCCCAAAGTCTTTAGTAGAAAAGTATGCAAATCAAGAAAATTGGGAATCAAGAACATTAATAAATAAATAAAAGAAAGAAGAGATACAATGGCCTATCAAAGATAATGTGTAGGCCACTCCACGAAAAAGGAGAAGTAACTTAAAAGATTAGTCATGAATGTTTAAAAACTAGGTTCAAAGTTAGAGGAAACATAGTTTTGAATAGCTAAAAGACTGAGAGTAAAGGAAGTGGAAGTTTTAGTTTCTTATGCACTTTTAGAGAAAGATGTTTCAACCAAATAAATGGCCACATCAGATGAACCTGTCTTCACATTGGAACATCTATCGTAAAAATAAGAACAATCAACATCATTTGTAGGTCCTAGTCAAGATATCCTTGCTAAATTTATGGAAATCAAAAAGAAGAATGTTAGCCTTAAAACCATTACTTATAGTGAGTTATGTAAACAAGGATATTTTTACAAAGAATAGACAGTTATCAACTTTGGATCCTGAAAAATGGAAGTTCCAATTGGCATTCTTAAAGCCAAAAGTCAAAAATGCTAAAGTTGCAAAAGATTAGAAAAGTTCCATCTGTTATTTTGATTTAAAGAAGGGTCATCCTATTGATGAAATTGATCTTCATAGGTCTCATGGGGGAAGATTAATTTGTGATCGAAGTAATGTAAGTACTAAGAAGACTAAGAGATCCAAGGTTCAAATCCCCACAGTTGTGACCCAATTTATGGAGAGAAGGACAGGTCACAGACCCCTAGAGGTTTACTAGTAGCTACATGTCATGCGAGTTGTTGGGTTACTTTGGTATACAAATAAAAAATTGATTTTCATATACAAACAGGGGAAATGCTATATAGTACCCTAACCAATTCAGTTATCAATGTGGAAAATCTGCAAAATTCAGTACAAAAACTGACCAATGAGCTCAAAATAGAAATAATATTGTCTACTACTAAAGACAACATAGTTAAATTTCTAGAAGGATTATTTATCAAATTGGGAACATATCCAAATGATGTAAATTTACTTCAAGAATTAATGAAAACTAGAGATTTAGATATTCAATCACTTAGAAAGAAGCTTAAATTTCCAACTATTGAACATCCTCAAACTCAAGAATTGGAGGATATACAAAAGGAAAAGGAATTGCTTCTTTCTGTAATGATTGAGCAAAATAAGCAGACCGATAGTTATAGTTGCAAGTTGAATAGTTATTAAAGGAGAGGATGGAACAAACAGGTATAATCATCCCTACATATAATCGTATAATGTTAATAGCATAGAAGAGGATTATTTATAAAATTTAGCAAAAACATTGTCATCCATGACTTTAAAGGATCAAGAAATTGACAATTTAAAGAAAATGTTAAATGAGAGTTAGGAAGAATCCAAAAACAAGGATAATATCATAGTTAATTAAATTTAGAAGAGTACAAATTTACAAAAGTAAGTTGATTGGTGCAGTAAACACATAATCGACACTCATCCTTTGATTCAATGCAGGAGAATCTTATGGATGAAAATCATGGATTTTATCTCTCAAATTTGGGAATCAATTGAGATGATTGCAGAAGCCTAATGGAAATATTAAATCTTGCCAATACAGTAGTATATCAAATTGAAAATCAATTGGGGAACAAAAAAAACCTTAACTAATAGAATCATTAAATTCCTTAATTCAAGAACAATGTTATAGCTCAAAGAGATGAGAATTAATGGCAAAATAGTTGTAATTATGCAGGCTAAGAAGGATTTAACCAAGATAAACTTTGCAAGGCAAGTGAGAGACAAGTGAAAGATAGTGAAAATTGAGATTGATAAATTCAATAAAAGGTTCAATATTCTATAGCGAAGGGGTTTTCTATCATTCTGGAATTTAGAAGAAAAGCTTCTGCCCAAAAAGGAATATCATAAGCTACTAAACAATTGTGGAAATGATGAGTCAAAATTTGTTGGTTTGACAGGACCTTTAAGTGGTGAAATAATTCTTCATAATTTATTTGATGAATTTTTCTTACATTGTAAAATTAAATCTCTTTTTGTAGTAAAGGCTACTTTTTATAAATGTATTGAGTTGGATGAGGCTTATAGGAAGCTTATCTCTTTCAATATCCAACTGGTACATATTGGGATTGACTTGTTGGAGTTCTTCCACAAGTTTCATAACTACAATAATAACATTCCAACGGGAAGACTATGTGGAAGCGTAAAATCAAGTTAGATCTGTATTTCTAGGCACAAATTGAGCAGTCAACTCCATATTATGAGGCATAGAATCTTCAGTGATTTCCAAATTCTTGCAAACAATTCAGAAGTTGTTTATATTGATAAAGTTTCTTTCCTAAGAGCTAGTAGAGCTCAAGTATTGTAATTTTCTATAAATATTGTAACTTTTGATGTAATAAGTGTTCAGTTCTAGGAAAAAATGCATTGGCACTTTTGTAAAAGCCTCAATATTTCAAAGTCTAATAAAAAAATACTAGTTTTTGCTTATTACATTATTGTTTCATATGCGAGTACTTTCCTATTTTACATTATCTTCTCCTTAGTACATTTTGAATTTGTGTGTATTTATAGGAGAGGATAGGATGAGAATGAGCCTCCTTTAAATCCCATGGAAAATTTATATTCATCATTGAGCTGACTAAATGAATTGTCTATTTATATTAGTCCCTTTGCACTTGTAGATCGTTTCCTTCTGCATAATTATGATTTGTATTGTTGTTGAGTTGTGTGAGGATCCTATTCATGATTTCGGTGCTTACCAAATAACATCAATATTCAGTATGGGTATATATATTTTATTTGATATCCCCTTATGTCTTATGTTCAAATATTTCAAAAGGTTATGGTGTTCTTGTTGGTTGATAGCACTTTGATTGGGCTTTAGAAACAAGGAGGTTTAATTACTTAAAGTACGGATTTGAAACCATAAGAAACCACCCTGAAAGAAAACCCCTCATCCAGATGCTTTGGCACAATTCCTTAGCCAAGAATGTTGAAGAATATAGGGTTGGTATAATTAATGAGATTATTCTAGCATGATAACTACTTGTGAGTTATTTTATTTTTTCTTCTTAGCACAATATTCACTTATTCTTATTAGAGTGTGTCTTTTTATATTCATCAAATAGTTACCAAAAGCAAAGAGACAAGAACACGAGATGTTGGCTTTCTGCCAAGGCCAAAACCTTTCCCTCTTGGAGAGGAAAACCCGCACAAAATTATTCTTATAGAGATTCCAATTGACGAATACCAAGACCATGACCCTTGACCTATTATGCCACTCCAAGACCAAGACATCAATCCTCTTCTTCGTCATGGCTGATATCATCATCACTACTACTAAAGTCATCACTCCTGCTACACCAAAGTCATCATCATTGTATCATTGATATCTTTACACTTTGATGCACCTTCACCGAGAATACTACTGCACTTTTACTAAGATCAATGCTATTTCTTCATTGAGACCTTTACCATGAAACTGAGATCTATATACTAAGGTATTTAGAGTGAGATCATGACTTCTTCTAGAATCCGTGTTGAGACAGAGGATCCAAGATCCTTCTCTTCACACATATGTTGAGATAGTGAGGTTTCTTCACTGTGTTAATAGGTTAAGACTGTGACCATTATTGAGACCTTCATTATTTCTGCTACACCGAGACAATGACTTCTTTCCTTGTACCGAGATCATGATTGTAGGTGTGTTGAGATTACCACCACCGAGGAGTATGAGACTGCAATCTTTCCTCACTGTAATTATCCACGAAATTGCAGAGGCATCCGAGACTAAGCCTTCTTATACCTATTTGAAGTTATAGTGATGTCTATACTTACCCGAAATATCAGAGATGTCTGAATATCCTTACTCTTGTAATGCGGATATTTTTCCTATACCCATATGAAGGTCACCCTGTCACAAACCTCCAAATATCTCAGACAAGTTTGAGTTCTTCTCTGCCGCATTGATCTGAGATTCATGTAGCTATTGCACCCATCCGAATTTCAGAGAAGAATCCGAAATCTTGCTTTTCTTTGGTGACCCTAACTACGCATATATAGTAGTTAGGTCTCTGTATTTGAGCCAACGTGACAGTGTGAAGTGTTGTGTCCTTTTATTGAGCCGACATGACTTTCTTTAGTTTATTTAATTCGATTTGAGGCTAAAATGACTACTCTCTTTATCATTTTTCTTGTTGTCTTCTTCATGAGGATTGTGCTGGTCTTGGAGGGCTAATCTAGTCACTAGGTAGACTTATATACATTACATATATGCTCAAGAAGATCTCTTTGACTCTAACTTTCCTAGACCTATGAAATGTGCAAGAAACTCATTCTCATGATTTAAAAATAATATTTATTTTTCTTGGCAAGTACAAAGATCAAAATTACATTTGTAAATATCGAACCTAGTTACACTTTCTTCAAAAAAGAATTGTTTGTAAAAGTCATGAGAAACATACTTTGATACCAATTGTAAGCTTTAATATCCAATTAAAAAGCAAGGGAAAGAGAATTTAGACTTTAAAAAATCACGAAACAATTTCATATGTATTTGTATTATACAAATGGTTATTTTATATACTGATAAGTGATTATAACGATCATGACATAATTTGATGATTAGTTCAAACCACATGCATAACTTCCTCCATAATAATCTCCCTATAAATATTTCAATTGATCTCCTTATCCCTAACATCTATAGTTTTTGTTATCATTCTTATATAGACTTCTATGGTTTTTCTTCTTTATACTAGACTTGTTTGGTTATTCTACCTTATACAATTTAATAACATAGTTTAGACATTAGTTATGATTCACAAATAAAAGTTATTCTTTCATATTGTAATATATGGTATGTTCTATTTTTTCTTATCATAGATATGTTTTAATAGGTTTTCAATAATTACTTATTTATATTTGAGATCCATAATCATTTTCCACATCTTTTTGTATGCACAAATCTCCACAGCGCCTTCAATGGTCAAGGATGACTTCTCCACAAATTGACAACTATGATTATAGAGAACATTTTTCTAAGGCAACTTTCCTTCATAACATAAACAAGATATACATCTCATCTCTCAAAACTTATGAGAACCTTACTTTGATACCCATTGTTAGCTTTAGCAATGGACGGAGAATTTAGGCTTATGAAACCTATATAGGAGAAACTATATTAAATAAACATTTTGATATATATTTGTATTATACAAGTTGTTACTTTATATAGTGATAGGTCATCATAGTAATTATGAAATAATTAGATGATTAGTTCAAACCACATGGATAACTTTCTCCATAATACTATATCCAAGCAACATTTGTATTTCTAAGATTGGGTAGAAAAATATCTTCATAATGTTTTATGTCCTCATGGGATTCCCATGCTTTCATAATTCTATATCTAAGCAACATTTCTATTTCTAATATTGGGTAGAAAAATATCTTCATAATGCTTTATGTCCTTATGGGATTCCCATGCTTTCATAATTCTATATCCAAGCAACATTTGTATTTCTAATATTAGGTAGAAAAATATCTTGATGTGTGAATGTTCCATGCACGATAGGATCAATGGACCACATCCACACCTCTCTCTTAGCCAAGAAAACCCCCAAAATGGGTCTATAATTGAACTCCACCACTGTGTACTCCTCCAAAGAATGTGTCTTAACCATGTAAGAGATCATTCAAATCCACATGGTTGAATGTCATCATTACTTCAATAGAGTTTAACATTCCTATGAGTAATTGAAAACTTAAATATGCCAAAGGATCCACATTAACCCTACAATGGTGCCAACATGCCTCTAAATAAGTGCCTTGAACAATGTGTAATGACACCCAAATGAACCTCGATGGAAAGATATGCCTTTAAATATCTAGAAGTGCTTCAAGTCTATAGTAACTCTTCAAAATAAGTCTCAATCCACTATGCTTGTTGAGGAAAGAATGCCTCCAAAAATGAAAAAAATAACCATGCATTTTCATATGTAATGAAATTATGCACATCATGGTTAGGTCATGGTACTATACTCCCTAAATTTTTCCACTACCAATATTTTATACAATGATGTGCCAAATAATATGATTAAATTTGATTGCTTCCACATAAACAATTAGAATGATATTCACATTAATTGCTCATCCTTGAATGTAATATATTATTTTTTCATCTACTAAGATTTATTAACTTACATTATATGTATTCACCAATACGGTATAGAGTAAACTAATTATGTAAGTGATGTAATGCACTTAACATTTGATTCTTGCAAAAACTAAAATAGAGGATAAATGCTTATGTTTATGATATTGTTATATAATTATTAATGGGAATATATATAATTAGTCTCATATTCATTAGTTAAGATATGCTCTTAACATGGATAGATAGAATATAATTACATTTTCATATAGACTATAAAGCATTCTACATTTTGCATTCCATGAACCTTTGAAACTATGAACCATAATATAGATATATATTTACCATAGGTGATAACTTAGAACTATAAACTATGTTTGAGGATAGTGTTGTAGCACCAACATATTTCATTTTTCTATATTAAAAAAACATTTTAAAAAGGTGAAAAAGTCCAGTTTTGTACGATGTATATAGACATTTTGAAATATATATATAAACAAGAAGAAAAAAAGAAAGATATATATATGGAAAAAGGCATTTCTCTATCTCTTGTTCTTACTATGTTGTGGGTCAAATAAAGTGCTTATGCCAAACTATAGACAAGTGAGTTTTTCCACCAAAAAAGTAAAGTTATATGGAGTTGTTTATAATGCGACTTTTTGGAGATTCCGGTTACGGAATCCGGCGGAAGAAATGAGGTTAAATTTTGATTTCTAGTGGTTAAAATGGTTTTTTAACTGCATATTTGGATTCAGCACCCTCAAAAACCCCTGGGACCTTTTGACTGTGTAGAAACTAGCTATCAAACTTGGGATTCCAATAAATTCCTGCCGGATTTTGACCGGGAAAAACCGCCGGAAAGTCTTTCAAAAAATCTCATTATAGACAACTGCAAGTTATATTGGGTGCAAAATGAGTAATGCATTTGACGAAGTTTATACAAAGGATATTGAATGCATGATCCCCACCCCACCATTTTCAAAACTGTAAGGGCTGATCTGCAAAATCATTTATGGTTTTGTTTTAATTACAAGCAAGTGTGAAGCAGGAGAGCATGGAAAGTAAGTGTACCCAGTCAGTAGCACACTACCATTGACTCCACGTCACCCATGGTGGACATTGATGTGAACATCCACCTCAGCACCACATAAGCTTGACACCATCAACTAAAAATAGTTGAAAAAAGAACGCGCCAAATTAGAAAAGAAAAAGGGTTTTGTGCCAGAAAAGAAAAAAAAGAGTCGTTATGCCAACCAGAGACAACGACCGATTATCAACTTAAATTACCAAACCCCTGCAAAATCATTTAAGCCATTCCACGTCATCTTCACTCACATTGTAATTGTCGAGTAACCTTGTTTTCCTATCATTTTTTTCTCAATTCCTTAAACATGGTTAAAATTAAATAGTATGTGTCCAAAAATGAAAAATTATGAAAATATCCCTTTCATAGATAGTGAGTGAGATATTCATGATGCCCAATGTCCTTTTGATTTGTTGTCCATCTGGGAGCAAGCCACACAGCGTGCTGGTCAGTTTCATGATTTATTTCAAGTTGTCCAATCATGGTTGTGATCTGATTTTGTGCCCCATGTCTATGATTTTCTAGAGTGTTTGGTATGGCTTTGCATATATTTCTCAAAAATTCTGTGTAGTTTTCAAAAATGGTCACATTGTTATTCAGATTACCCTATAGTTAATTCATAATGCAATTTCATTTCCCAACATCGACAATTTTCAAAATTTCACTGATGAGATTTTTTTACAACTTTATAGATCTTTGTTTCAATCTAATAAAGAAAGTTTGCTTAGGGTTATATTTCTTTTTGGGCCTCAATTCCTCTAGCAGTTGTGACATATCCTTTATTTATTTTCTTTGAATTTTCCCAGCAAACCCTAGTAGTTATTTTATGTATCCTAGGGGGTTTGTAGTTATTTTATGTAACCTGGGGGAGATGATGTTGACAATGTGAATGAAAAAGCTTTGGGATTCCTTAGTTTGATGATGCAATATGGAGGTGCACTTCATATCCCCACTTATCTAGCTCATTCTATCAATTTTCAGCTTCAGAACGCCAGATATTTCAAGTTTCCCTCCTACCTTGTGCATTTGAATTTGTACTCACATGTGACTAAATTTGTCCATATAAACCTCATTAACCTAAATACACAGAGCCAACCACAATTTGTTTTCCTCTAGATTGATATTGTCAGAAAGAAACATTTGAACCGTGGTTTTTCTCAATATCTCTCTTCTTTCATGTCTATTGTTTTCACCATTTTGAATGACAAGCCTCCGCCCAGGATTCTACCTGAAGTCAAAGAATATCTACAACTTATCCCAAATACAAGAGTTGGAGATTGGTTTGTATTTGAGAACTAAACATAGATCAGACTATATGGTGCAAATATCACTCTGTATCAGTTGCCAATATTCTTACCTTTGAGAATTTTTGCATTGGAGCTCATAAGATAGAGTCTTCATGTAGATCAAATTTATTTTGTGTCCAAACATAAGCAACACACCTTTAAACTCAATAAAACAGTGGGACCTTTTAATATTAATACTAGACAGGATTTGGAGTAGGAGGAGAACATGTTGGATAACATGAATTTTACCAAAGGGAACATTTGGCACTATGATCCTTATCATGTTATTTCATAAAAAAAGAGTTAGAATTGGTTCATTACCACATGTACATGATATCCAACTAGATCTGGAAAGGTTGGTAAATAAAGAGTGGCGAACTCATGACCTAATATCACAGCAACAAGCTATAGGAACGATAAAATATCATTGTAACATTGATGTATAAACTCCCATGCTGAAAAAAAAGGATTTTAAAAAGGGACAAATTAGAGCATCCTGAAAGTGAAATAATTGATCAACCTAAATGATCTGATAATGAGATCTAAGACAATTAATAAGGTATTATAGACTCATGTGCCTGGATTTGTCTATGTTATTTTATGCAATGGATCGATAAGATTGTGAAATACACATACAATGAAGTAGTAAACAAAAACATAATAGACAACAAATAACACAGCAAATTTAATGAGGAGTTCACCCAATACTCCTGGGCTACATCTCCTGGTCTAGCCTTCAGTGGTGGTCTCTCTATTATGTCTTCACGCAGAGTTTTTACAACAGTATAAGCTCAATTTGAGACTCAATACACAACAGATATAACAGTAAGAGTTTGCTTGAACCTCTCAAGCCTTCTCTGAGTACACACACTCTCTTAATCACTCTTTGTCTCTGTCTTAGCTTTGTCTCGGCACTGCCTTCAATACTGCTTGCCTCTGTTTTCTCTATGTCTGTGGCTTTAAAGCCAATCTGGGTTGCCCGTTCATTTCTCCTTCTCGGCTTTCTGTCTCCCCGGCCGCTATCCGCTCGAATCCCTCTTCTAGCGTTACACAATCATTGCATAACGCATAAAGGGGAGGTGGCCACATATTCTACAACGTAAGAGTGCCTCGGGCCTTTAGAACCCCTGAAACAACCACTCTCTGTTAACACAAAGAAATGTGTTCGAAATGAAGAAAATCTGCCAAAACACAATCTTCCGGACTTCAAATCCTCAAAATTGTGCCCTATTCTCCTATCAGGTCTGCCCCCAATCACTATCGCAAGTCACTTCGGCCTCGTTCCTTTGTATTTTTTAAAAATACGTTAAAACTGTGAAAACAAAGTAAAAATGTCTTATGGCGGAGCTGATATAATATACAATAGCTTTAAGGAACCCTTTCGGGTTCAGCTTATCGCATTGGTGCTTCATCTTTTGTATTTCGTTTAATAAACGAAATACGCAAAATACATTAAAAATGCCTTTTCTGCAGATCTCAAATCTTATGAAATAATATTTATATAACTGTCAGGTCTGATTCATCGGATCGCATATATGTATGTGTCTATAGCTCGCTCCTCTATGTAGCCCCGATTGCGATATCGCGATGTGATTGATCGCAATCGCACATCGCGATAACCTCGGGCCATGTAAGCGCTCTTATAATCTCTGATAGCAATCCTGCGATGCAACATGGGTCGTTGATCTGTGTGCTTGATCGACGGTCCTAGTTGACTCTGTTGGTTGTCGTTGCAAGTTTTATATGGTCTACGCCGATATCCGTTGTCTGCCTATGCCGATTGCGATTTGCCGGTCAAATCTGGACCGTTGATCAGTTAGATCTAGACCGTTGATCAGCCAGATCTGACGGCTACTGTGCATTCACTATTCACACCCCCAATACTTTGTTTTCTCACTATTTTCACATGTTTTTGGCCTTCTCGATAGTGTTTTTCCGCCATTTCTGAAGATTTTCTCATGCGATATATATATATATATATATATAATATATATATATATATTATTTATTATATATATAGATATATATATATATTATATATATATATATTAAACGATTTTAAGAGATTTCAAGACTTAGAGAGTGTTCTTGGATCCATTTGGATCACGCCTTCCCACTGAAAAGGCTTTTGGACCACCAAAAGTTGGTTTTCAAGCATCGCTCAAGTGAGGATACAGCTGCCTGACTTGCCCAATCTCTATCCATTTTGCACTGTTGGGTTTTGAACCTTTGAGCCCGATCCTAAGGTACTCAACATCCCCTCTGTGCGTGATCCTCACCTTCCTATCCAGAACTGTATCTTCCTGC
This sequence comes from Pinus taeda, assembly GCA_000404065.3. Taxonomy (NCBI): domain Eukaryota; kingdom Viridiplantae; phylum Streptophyta; class Pinopsida; order Pinales; family Pinaceae; genus Pinus; species Pinus taeda. The sequence continues at coordinate 29,109 of APFE031733596.1, forward strand.
AGCTCATTGAGATATTCAGGCAACAGATCATCAATGGAAGGTAATTGACTTTGCTCTTCGGGATCTTCAATTAATGAAGGTTCAAACAGTCTTAAGTTTTCTGCATTTACCACTAAATAGATGTGCATGTATGTTGGCAGATCAAGGTGGAAAGCGTTCTCACCAATTTTCTCAAGTACCTTAAAAGGCTCATACCTTATTGGCTTCAGCTTCTTTCCTTCACCTTGCATTCTGTCCTTGTTGATATACAGCCAGACTTGATCACCAACTTGGAAACTGTGCTCCACCCAATGCTTATCATGCCTTGCCTTGTACTTGGCTTGGCTCTTTTTCAGTTGTTCTTGCACTGCATGGTGAATTTCTTGGATCTGTTCATTGAACCTGGTTGCTTTGTCCACACAACTGTGTCCAGCAACTGCTATGTCTTTTTCAAAGACAAAATCCAAGGGAGACCTTGGTATGAAACCAAAACAGGTCTCAAAAGGAGATCTCTGTGTAGAAGAATGTTTAGCACAGTTGTAAGCATGTTGCACATAACATAAATGTTCATCCCAAAGCTTGGGATGCTTGCTGCAATAACCCCTGAGAAACTGGATCATTGTCTTGTTGACTACCTTTGTTTGGCCATCCATTTGTGGATGAAAGGTTGTGCTTTTCTTCAGTCTAGTGTCCATCAATTCCCACAGACTTGACCAAAAATTTCCAACAAATCAAGAGTCTCAATCAGATACTATGGAAGTGGGTAACCCAAAATGCACCCTGACATGCTAAAAGAATAATTTTGTTGTTTGTTCAGCTGTAATCTGTTTGTTACAAGGTATTAAAATACACATTTTGCTGAACCTGTCCACAACAACATATAAATAATCATGACCTTTTCTAGAATTTGGCAATCCCCCAACAAAGTCCATGGAAACACTTTCCCAAGGATGAGAAGGGACTGGAAGTGGAGTGTACAAGCCTAATTTTCTATCGCTGGGCTTGCTTTTAGCACACATGGTACACCCTTTAATATATCTAGAAACTGTTTCATGCATTCTTGGCCAATAGCAGAATCTTTGCAGCTGTGCAACTATTTTACTTACACCAAAATGACCTGATATCAGAGAAGTATGTGGTTCCCTAATTATGTTAACTCTTTCAGTTTGTGGAATGCATAACTTTCCCAAATGATACAAGAGTTGGTCCTTAACATAGTAATCTAATTCTTCTACCTTTTTTCCATTACTTAAAGCTACATATACATCTTTAAAGTGTATATCTTGAGCATATTGTTCAATGTAGCTTTCATGCATTACTGAGTTATGCTTAAGTATAGTAGATGCATTTATGATTGGTCTGGACAACATATCTACAACTTTATTGTGTATGCCCTTTTTATATCTGATGACTAAATGAAACTGTTGTAGGAAACCCATCCACCTATAGTGTCTTGATTGCTGCAATTTAGTTTGTGAGTGCAAATACTGAAGTGGCTGATGATCAATGTGTATAATTGTTTCTTTGCCCATTAAGTAATGTTTCCACTTTTTCACACTCTGGACTAATGCATACAATTCTTTATCATATGTAGGATAATTAACTATTGCAAAATCAAAAGTCTCAGAATGGTAGCATATGGGTTGACCATGTTGCATCAACACTGCTCCCATGGCATAGTCACTGGCATTGGTTTCGATCTCAAATGGTTGTTGAAGATTTAGCAATACTAGTATTGGTGCTATACTATTTTTTCTTTCAAGGTGTCGAAGGATTTCTGTTGTTTGCCTCCCCACTGAAACCCCTTGTTCAATCTTGTCAAAGCATGTAAGGGAGCTACAATTAAGGAAAAGTTAGCAATAAACTTTCTCCAATATTGTGTTGCTCCTAGGAAGCTTCTAACTTCTGTAGCAGACTTGGGTTTGGCAGTTACAATGACTCAAACCTAGAGGATCTTTTCTTTCAATTCACCACCCCCTACAATATGACCCAAATAATTCAAAGATGTTTTACCAAATTCACATTTTGATAATTTAACATAGAGATTTTCTTTTTTCAAAACATCTAGAGTCTGCTTTACATGCTTCTAATGTTCTTCCCATGTTTTACTGAAAACAAGAATGTCATCTAGATATACAATTACAAAATCATCAATAAAAGGCCTGAGTACATCATTCTTAAGTCTCATGAAAGTGGCAAGAGCATTAGTCAAGACAAAAGGCATAACTAGCCATTCATACAGCCCTTGCTTTGTTTTGAACGCAGTCTTCCATGCATCTTGCTCTGCTACTCTCACCTGATGGTAACCACTACGCAAGTCCAACTTGGAAAAGTAAACAGCGTCTTTCAATTGATACAATAGATCATCAATGCGAGGAAGCGAATAACGATTCTTGATCGTTATTTTATTCAGTGCTCGGTAATCAATGCACATCCTCCACGAACCATCTTTCTTCCTCACTAACATGATTGGAGATCCGCATGGTGATGTGCTTGGTCTTATGAACCTTTTCTCAAGCAGCTCTTATACCTTCTTCTTGATTTTTGCATTCTCTAAAGCGGATAACCTGTACATTCTGATGTTAGGCAATGGAGCATCTTGCTGCAAATGAATATCATGTACAATTTCCCTTTTGGGTGGCAGACCTTTAGGTTCTTGAAATAGGATATCATATTCTGAAACAATTTTTTCTAAAT
>APFE031733596.1:32079-57323 GCA_000404065.3 Pinus taeda
AATCCTTTTCATCTGCCCTGAGTTTATGAGAGTATAATTATTTTTGAGTTTGTGAGCTCTTACAATATATTCTATTCCATCTTTGGTTAGTTGATATTTATTTTCTTCTCTATAGAAAATGGCTTTTCTATCATACAAGTAAGGACTTCCTAAAACAATTCCACATATATCCAAAGGAATTAGATCTAACTCAACCTCATCTACAAATGCTAAACCAATGGCAAACCTAAGTTTACATTGTCTAGTCACTTGTAGCTTCGTTTTATCACATACCCAACCTAATGGATATGGCTTCTTGTGAGGTGTGGTTAGCAATCCCAACTTCTTTACAATTGCTTTAAAAATTAAGATTACTTGTGAGCCACTATCAAACAAAGTATCAATCTTTTGATGCTTGGAAATAACTCTAATATGAAAAATCTCATGTCTTTTCCTCTCATTTTCTTCACTATCAATAGTTTGGGAAAAATTACTAGTAGATGCTTCAGAATTTTTACCTTGTATACATGTAGCTGCGATTGTTGTTTCATCACCTGAGTCTGACCCCAAATCCTTCTGTACAGCAGCAGCAGCCTTCTTCTTCTTGCCATCGAACTTCTTGGGTTTCAGCTCCGGATGCAAAGACCAGCAATGTTCATCATCATGTTCATCCTTCTTGCAGTGAGTGCATGAAGGTTTGGCCTTCTGTACAGCATTTGCCTTCCTCTCTTTCCATTTCTGCTTCCTCTTTTCCTTGTTCTTGCTTGCAGTGGGTTTTGATGATCCCCCAATCTATGGGTTCACATTCTTGCCTCTAGCCTCTAGATGGGTAGCCTGAACAGATACCTCATCTATGTTAGTAGGGTTAAACATGAGAATGGTGTAACTCAAATAACTATGCAGACCACCTATATACTTTAGCAAAGTTTTAGGTGAGTCTAAAGAAATGCCTAGAATTAAATCTCTTTTTCTAAATTCTTGGGTATAGCTTTGTACACTTTGCCCTTTTAATTGGCGAAGAGTTTACCAACTCATCATAGCTTACTGCAATAAGCTAGTGGATAGAATTGTTTTTTAATGGTAGAGACAAATTCACTCCACACAGAAAGAATTTTACCATGCTTCTTCAAGTCAGCTTGTATCTTGCCTTCCCACCATACCAAAGCAATTCCTCTAAGGCGTAGGCTGACCAGCTGAATTTTACTCCTGTCTGAATCATTATTTTGCACCCTGCAATACACATTAATCTATCTAATCCAGTTATCTAGCTTATCTGCATTTAATTCTCCGTCATATATTGGAAAATTAAATTTAACATCTAATTTAACCAAAGATGTTTTCTTCTTTTCATTTTCATGGCTATTAGTAGGTGTGGATAGAGGAGCCTCCTTTCCTTTCCCTTTGCCTTCAGAATGGCCATCTAGAAGAGATTCTTCTATTCCTTTGTCTTGTTTGGAGGTTGAAGAATCTTCACCTCTACCTTTCTTAAATTCTCGATACATCTCTTCTACCATGGCTCTCATGGTCATGAAACTCTCCATGCACTGAGAGTCTGATTCCAAGGGATTTTCTCCAGCCATTTTCCTCCTAGGATAGACTCTTCCTATTTTTGGGTTAGCCTCAAGTAGTCCTCCTTCTCCTAATTTGAGCTTTGACCTAGTTATCATTCACCAATCCAGCACAAGCTTGTCTAACCTTAGCAAACCTAAAGCTCTGATACCACTTGATTTGATAATGAGATCTAAGACAATTAATAAGGTATTACAAACTCGTGCCTGGATTTGTCTATGTTATTTTATGCAATGGATCGATAAGATTGTGAAATACACAGACAATGAAGCAGTAAACAAAAACATAATAGACAACACATAACACAACAAATTTAATGAGGAGTTCACCCAATACTCTTGGGCTACATCTCCTGGTCCAACCTTCAGTGGTGGCCTCTCTATTATGTCTTCAAACAGAGTTTTTACAATAGTATGATCTCAATTTGAGACTCAATACACAACAGATATAACAGTAAGAGTTTGCTTGAACCTCTAAAGCCTTCTCTGAGTACACAGACTCTCTTAATCACTCTTTGTCTCTGTCTTAGCTCTGTCTCGGCACTGCGTTCAATACTACAGATATAACAGTAAGAGTTTGCTTGAACCTCTCAAGCCTTCTCTGAGTACACAAACTCTCTTAATCACTCTTTATCTCTGTCTTAGCTCTGTCTCGGCACTGCCTTCAATATTGCTTGCCTCTATTTGCTCTCTATCTGTGGCTCTAAAGCCAATCTGGGTTGCTCGTTCGTTTCTCCTTCTTGGCTTTCTGTTTCCCCAACCTCTATCCACTTGAATCCCTCTTCTAGCATTACACAATCATTGCATAACACATAAAGGGGAGGTGGCCACCTATTCTGAAATGTAAGAGTGCTTCGGGCCTTTGGAACCCCTGAAACAACCGCTCTTTGTTAACACAGAGAAATATATTCGAAACTGAGAAAATCTACCAAAACGCAGTCTTCCAGACTTCAAATCCTCAAAATTGTGCCCTATTCTCCTATCGGGTCTACCCCCAATTGCTATTGCAAGTTGCTTTGGCCTCGTTCCTTTGTATTTTTTAAAAATACGTTAAAATTAAAGCTGAAATAATATACAATAGCTTTAAGGAACCCTTTCGGGTCCAGCTTATCACATCAGTGCTTCATCCTTTGTATTTCGTTTAATAAACGAAATATGCAAAATACATTAAAAATGCCTTTTCTGCGGATCTCAAATCTTATGAAATAATATTTATATAACCACCGAGTCCGGTTCATCGGATCGCATATATGTATGTGTCGATAGCCCGCTCCTCTATGTAGCCCTGATTGCGATATCGCGATGCAATTGATCGCAATCGCACACCGTGATAACCCCGGGGCATTGTAAGCGCTCTTGTAATCTTCGATAGTGATCTTGTGATGCAACGTGGGTCATCGATCTACACGCTTGATCGACGGTCCTAATTGACTCTGTCGGTCACCGTTGCAATTTTTATATGGTCTGCGCCGATATCCGTTGTCTGCTTGTGCCGATTGCGATTTGCCGATCAGATCTGGACCGTTGATCGGCCAGATCTGACGGCTACTGTGCATTCACTGTTCATGCCCCCGATAATCTGTTTTTTCATTGTTTTCACGTGTTGTTGGCCTCCCGATAGTGTTTTTCTGCCATTCTGAAAGGTTTTCTCATGTGTTTTTTTCTTTATCTTTTAAACGATTTTAACAGATTTCAAGACTTAGAGAGTGTTCTTGGATCCATTTGGATCACTAAAGGGAAAAGGTCCAGAATTGAAGAAGAAGGATATATTGATATTTCATATATTCATTTGAGACATCCAATTTCTCAGCAGCACAATTTCAAGATTCAGTTAAAAAATCCATATTGGCCCACTTCTTCATCAAGTAGAAAGGTAGAAGGAGTTGTGAAATTTTCCCCTAGTACTACGGATTTTTTATAGCAGCAATATCAACAAATATGGCACAAAAGCAAAGAGGCAGAGAAAAGTTTGAAGACTCAAATTTCATCACAGTCAACCTGGGAAAATTAAACCAAGTTACTGTCAACAATGGATATAGAAATGAATCAATTAATATTGTCTCCCATTCACCCTACCCCACAGAGTTTGTAGATTGGCCTTGATTTTAAAATAGTAGATCTTTCTATAAATGTGAATGATATTCTTTTATCTGATAGAATTGGCTTACATAAGAAAGTTGGTCAAATGTTGTAACACCCTCCTCCCACATCTACCAAAGAAACTGGCTAGCTAGGGTAAAAATGTGACGAGAGACCATTATGATATGATTAAACCTCGTAGGTAACCTTAATGAAATGTAATCGATGGAGCGTCACACACAGTCATCCAACATCATCAACGGAACCCTCAAAAGCTAATTCAACCACTCAAACAGCCTGTCCCTAGGTCCTATTGTTGTCCTGGACCTCTTAGGCCAAGGGAGAAACCAAAAACCCAAAGTCACTCTCATAGGCCTACCTGCCAGTGACTGTGGACCAAATTTTTCAGTGTTATGCTGGCGACTCTAGGATTTGAGCCACTTTTTCAGGCCCAAAGCCCAGGTCACTACCCAAAACTGAACCATCTCTTTAGATCAGTAAATTAACATGGAAATGATAGTATTAAAGAAAATACTTTTTCAAGACCTTGACTGAACCCCCACTAGCCATGACAGGAATTTTGTCAAACACTTAGTAAACATGCAACCTATAGGTGTAAATAACAGATCCGAGCAAAGGGGTCTCATACTTATCTGAGGTTCACTATGAAACATTATCTCCTTATCACATTAGTTGTTGTTTCATCCATTAGGTCATAGATACATTGATCATTCAATAAAAAGTAAGAATGTGATGTGAGCCACTCATAGCTACTGTCATAAAACATGTAATTAACCAGCATAACAGGGACATAAATACCAATGAAATCACATCCATATAAACCACATATAATCCATCATAATACTCATAGAGATACGAGGAGAAATAACATTTCATTAATGATGCAAAATCCAAACCCGAGATGGGACTTCCACATTCCACCCAACCGTAGAATGGCTGAGCCAAATCTCTCTTCATCCATTCACCCCCGTGCCATATTCCAAGCATGAATGTGGGATCCCATAGAACACATCAATCAAAACTCATTCAGGGCTTTCAGAGGCCATCCACCTCAACCCATGAAATAGTGATTCCACCTCACACTCGAACATCACAAAACCAATATCAAATCAGTCTCCATCCCAGCCTTCCAGGGCTCCGGAGTGTTTGTTCCAACCTGACTCCCACTAGTAACTCAACCCATAGCTTTTATTGGGCTCTAGATCATTTTTCCAACCAAGGCTACAGGACTCGTAACTCAACCGACATCTTTTACCGGGCTCCAAGGTGTTTTTCCAACCAAGGCTACGCGACTAGTAAATCAACCCACCAAGGGCTCCAGAGCATTTGTCCAACCCAGGCTATGGGGCTAGTAACTCAGCCCAATTTTTCCCAGGGCTCTAGAGCATTTGTCCAACCAAGGCTTCCAGGAACTAATAGCTCAAACCAAGCTAAGGAAACATGAGAACCAACCAAAAAATAAAGAAAATAAACCCACAACTCCATGGCTATCTAGAAAATGGAAAGGTTAAGCAAATCCATTGTTAATCCAGGCAATCCTCCATGCCAGTGACATATCATGAACAATAAACCACATGCATGTGCCATGCATGCCAAAACTAGTGAAGAAATCATATATGCAACTCGGTACCTGCAAGCAAATCTGATGTAGTTGTTGATCCCGATGCCCTATCTTGCACTTTCCTAATCTTCCTTTGCCTTCTTGCTCCAAGAATCCAAGTATGCCACACCCTCCAAGAGTGCTCCAAGAAAACTCTAAGTATCCAAGAGTATGAGATAGAGAGAAAGAGAGAATAATGAGAGAGCTCCAAAACTGCAGTGACTAAGTCTTCATGGACCAAGCTTGCCAACTAATCCTCAGAAGCCTTTTTATCAATGAGGCCTCTATTTTCTTCATTTTCCTCCTCACATGCAACCTGTGACCTTTCACCTTCATTTTCTCCTAATTTCAATTATTTTTATAAATAAAATGCCAATAAATTCCTCATGTCTTTCCAAAGTCTTTTCCATTGCTTTTGCCAATTTCCTTATCCATAATAAACCAAATCAACACCCACTAGGATGTTCTGCCCACCATTCAGCTTGGAATATGTGTCCCGTCATCATGGCCTTATATATTTTTACATGGAATTTTCACTAGGGTTGTTACAGAACCCTCCCCCTTGGGGGAACACCATCCTCAGTGTTCAATGACACCTATAACAAACAAGACTACTGAAAACAAAACATACTGCCCATGGAGCTTTATAACATATCTCATTGTTTCATTTACAATGACCATCTTCTAAAACAAAACATCATGACAACATGACAACATACCGCGTAGTAGAGCTTTATGACACATCTCATTACGATATTTACAATAATCACATATACACATACACATTTTCTTCAACCATCAAATAACCATATTGTCTATGGAGCTTTATAAATCCAACTCGATACAGTATTTACAATAATATACACATTTTCTCAACCAGGAAAAAAACAAAGATACGATGCCTACATCCGCAACAAGGGAATCCATAGGTTCACGCCTCCACCCTCAAGTAATGCCAGGATTCACCTCCTTCCCAGGACGTCTAGAATCCACTGCCACAGTCAAACTGAATCCAATGTCTAGCGTTATAATCATACACCACTTTTCCATTCAGTGAACAGTTGTCGGCTCATTGTTCTAGGGCACACTTCCAATGTGCATCTGATTCCATATAGCAATGTTGATGACCAAAACAAATATATCCCCAGCCTTCCCTTCTCTGTTACACATTCCCTCGGGCAATCCGGTCACCCCTTCCGTGCAATCACTCACCTTCCAAGTTCCACTGGCACCCCCATCTCGAGCAGTCCATCCCTTGGAAAGGCTTCCTCGCATCGGAAGATGCAAAAACCAAGGCATATACCTGCTTCAACACCATCATACCAATCATAGCATGCCCATGGAAATCAATGGACACTATTGGGTACTAGTGTCCCACAATGGCCCTATTCCTAAATGCTTTACTAGCATACTGGTGCATTTTCCAATTCCTTTTGTTGTTGCGAATTCTTGTAGTTGATTTCAATCACCCAACCAGGAATTTCATGCATTCATGTACCAAGCACATAGCTTACATTAGATTTAAAGTAAATTGAAATAAATTCACATCATACCTCATTGGTAGCTCATCAATAAGGTACGCTTACAATCCTGTTTACTTCATATCACGACAAGTCAATCTAGCATCATGTATAAAAACATCACATCAGGTAGCTCAAAACATAACCATCATAGATCAAAATCATAAATCACATGTAATCATCATAAACCAGAATCATAGATCACATGTAATCATCATAAACCAGAATCATAGATCACATGTAATCATCATAGACCAGAATCATAAATCATATGCATAGTAAAATTGAAATACAATACTGATACTTATCCTTCATCGATCTGTACTTCTGCCTTTGTTCTTTTGTACATGCACTGGATCGGTTGCCACACCCAGCAAACACCCAGTGCCTTCTCCTCCACTAGGTGGACATACGCTAGTGTAAATCCCACACACACAACCACACACGACATACCACACATGCAATACATGCATCTACACCTAACATACAACACATACAACTACACCTAATGTACAACACAACACAATACATACACCTACATCCGGTGTCCAACACAATACATGCACCTACACCTGATGCACAACATAACACAAATACGTTTCTAGAGTGCAACACAATGAATGCATATGTCACAATACCATGACTACACAATGCACATACATAGTAATGCATGCCCGCAACACAGCATGTATGACATGCACTCAATCCCACACGTACATCAGTACCACGTGTACCAAGCACCACATGCACAACGCATACACAATGCCATATGTACACTATGCCATTATACAATGTGTACACAATACCACATTTACACAGTACCACATGCACGACATGTACGTGACACCACATGTACACAGCGCCACATGCAAGACATGTACACAGCACCACCTACACACAGCGCCACTTATACAACATTTACACAACACCACATGCACACAACACCACTTGTACAATCATGCAAACCACACCATATGTACATAACACCACATGTACAACATGCATGCAAAACCACTCATACATAACACTGCATTTCCAACATGTACATAGCATCATCTGTACACAGAACTGCATATCCAACATGTGCACAACACCATATGCACACAACACCACATATCCATCATGCACATAGTACAATATTACATAGCACTGTATATCCAACATGTACATAGCATCATCTATACCCAGCATTGAATATGCAACATTCATACAACATTATATGTACTACACCATGTACATAACATTATACAATAAACATGTACACACACTAAATATACACCACACTACATGCACACAACATCACAAGTTAAACAAGTACAACATATACGACATATGCACAGCAGTCGTACCACACTGACTCTTTACCAAGCAACCTTGCTTCTAGTGTCTTATCCATGCTTGTCCCAGCATTCCACAGACCACATTGCTTTCACTTCGTTAATTTATCCCTTGATATAACCTATCCATAACATAAACATAGGCATAATACAAGCATACAATACAAATTCATATTCACATTATACCGACCTCATATATTTGTCATGACTATTCTTCCCATTTGATTCCCATAAGACCAGGAACCTCGTCATTCCATTCTCCTACATAAGAAGTCGTTCCTCCACAAGAATGATTCATAATGACCTATCAGATAGTGACATAGATACATGGATACATACATACATACACATAAACACCAACATAGAATAATAATGATCCAATCAATCAATGACATACATACATACATATGTACATATGTACATTAGCATAAAATAATCATGATCCATGATAACCTTGTCAGACATGACATACATGCATACATATACATACATACATATAAAGATCATCATAGTCATGTTCATAACATAATTACCATATAAAATGAGGTCTAGGTTAAGAGAACTTCCTTATTTGTGCACAACATGCACGACATTGAGAACAACAGTTCCCAAATCAGCTAAGGCATATAACACCTCAGATCCATTTACTTTACCTTTTTTGGTTACCTTTCTCATGTTTTTACTGCCACCATCCATTTACCACAATGGACCCAGCCAATACAACCGAATTTCATAGTCTTATCCTTCGTTGCGCTTACTCATGTACAAAGCTCCATCTGAGTCTTACATTACCTTTTGGGTACCACACAGCGCTCTCGAGCTCCATCAACTTTCCTCTTTCCCAAACAATTCCCAAGACTCAAAAAATAAAAGGCAAGAACAAAAACAACAACAAGAAGAAAACCATGAAAACTAATAACAACACGACTCCGCAAACGAAGTGGTATGGCCATACTCTAGATATAAATAAAGCTACAAATCAAGTGCAAGCAAATATAAAAAAAAAGACCAAAAACACAAGACTAGCAACAAACACCATGACTCAATCCCCATGGTTCTCAGGAAAACTCAACGAGAGCCTTCTTCAATATTTCTTGGCAACCTCTTCGCCATGCAATCCCCTACATCATACTGCCATCTACACATAATTGTCAGTGCATAAATAAATATAGCAATACATTGGTTACCTTACCTTGTCATGCCAAGCACATTGCTTGTAACTGAACACATCCATGTCATCTCTCAAGGGACTCCAATCCTTTAACAGATCCACCTATAACTATAGATTGGCTAATATACCTGTCAAGTACATTTTCATGAATCTAGCACATATCCACATAATGTCAATCAAAATCAAGGTTAAGAAGACTTCTTGTATGTGAGGCACTCATTCATTTGGAATTAGGGTTTCCAAACATAGCCAAAGGAATTATTACCTGATTCCTTTCTTTAAACTTTACCCTGTTGCAACTAAGTCTTACTATATACTGTCATGTCACCCAACTGTTAGTTATATAAACACATCAATTATTACCTCATCACGCTAATACCAAGCATGTTTCCTGCAACTGCTCACACAAGTCAACCACATGTTCCAAATATAAAAACAATCATATCTATTAATTTGAGATCAACTTTTACAAAAAATCATGTCATAATCCATAGTCAACTCATAGTCATTAGACATAATGCTACAACTATCACCTACTACACTCAAGTACATATCGACTATCTCAACACATGTGTTAGTAAAACCATCTTAAAGAAAGATCATTGGAACGCTTACTCATATTATGAAATTCATCAAACATTCAACCAACTTGCAAACATACCATGTTAAATAAATCAACTAGGCACCAACACTCAAACACCAAATAGACGTCATAATCAAACAACCAAGCACCAAATATATGACATAAGAAAACTCATACCTTAGTGTATATCAGGGGAGGCTATCTTGTCTACACAATAAAGCTAGGTTGGCACGATGCAACTTCACAATATATCAACTTAAACATAAATCATGACATCCATAACAGTAACTAACTAACATGTTCACGTCATATGCTCATAAGAATTTGTCATTCATGCATAACAATCACATATGTATGATCAATATAGATTAGTACAACACCATATCACAAATATGTCGAATTGTACCTTAATATCACAACCATAACCATCTGCATAGGTCACACCAGGTTAACACAATACATATAACATCAAGATCTTCAATGCAATGAACATAACCATCACGCGTATGACCAATCCAAATTACAACATCAAGATCTCAATGAAATAACCCTAATTATCAAGCTAACAGCACATAACAACAAAAATCTATATATCATGCTCATCAATAATATAAAACCTAATCGTCAAGCTAACTATCATATAGCAACAACAAGTTAACCTATAAAATACTCATCAACAACATATCATATAACATAGAGTACCAAACCATAAACACATCATTCTAGCTAGAGTCCAATCATCAATGCGTGACCATATCAATTACATAAACCATGACCTCACGCATGACAACAACAACCTCATCACGTGCACTTGATAATGTGTGAACATCGACGTGCATAACAATGCTTAATCAACCATACACACATGAAGACATACTCCATGAAAACACCTTCAACCTTCACATAGCGACATCACTACAACCATGATCAGCACCATGCAAATGCAACAAACACATGGACTACACACATAAGGAACACATATGCAACCAACATGAAAGCATGATCAACACACAACCCAAGGAGAGTGCAACCACCCTCTTATACCACTCTGTAACACCCTCCTCCCACATCTACCCAAGCAACTCGCCAGTCGAGGTAAACATACGATGAGAGGCCACTATGATATGATTCGACCTCCTATTAATCAAGGTTGCCATTGATGTCAATATGGCGTTGACCAAGATGTCAATATTCTTGACATGCCTGGTCCCAGATGATGATGTTGGGACTCTTTTTTGACAAGGATACCATCACGAAGATGTCAAACCATTAACGAAGAAGTCCTAAGGATCCCTTGAACTAACTATAATGTTGCATGTTCCTTGATGATCTAAACCTTAACCCTTGATGACATATGGAGTCATACAATTGATGATGTCATACACTTGATGATGTCATACACTAAATGAATGGCCACAATTGATGATGGCACTTGATGAAGGTTGGAAGACTAGATGATGACGTGGAAGATCTCATTTGATGATTGGAAGACTACTTAGAAATTTTCCTAATCGTGTTGCCTATGATGTATCACTACACCATTATATGATGACACAGGATGATACACTCATTGCTGGATACTACATGATGACATTACGATCCTATAAAAATGAAGAAGCCAAACAATGGAGAATCAATACAAGACAAGCCATATTGTCCTAATCATTTTTTGCATTAAATAATTCAAGGACAGTCACAAAGAAAAATAATTATTGAAACCTCAAAGGAAACCTTTCAACATGGGACCTTGACCAATTGAAAGATGCTTTTTTCCTCTCTCCAATGAGCCCTTACTTTCCCCGAAAAGATATTGAATTTTCAAATTAAAAAATATGTTTTTTTACAGTGAGCCAACCTACACTCATTAACACATGTTGACCTATTCTCCAACAGTCATGTTTTTTCATTAAAGATCAAAACCACTATAAATATTAGTTCGGACTGCATTTCTCCTCCAATATTTTTTTTTCTTCATCACAAAATACTACAGCAGCTTGTTCTACAGTGAAAAGAAAGGAGAAAAGGAGCACAATTAAGTGAAAAGGTAGCATTGGATTTTATGTTTGGGTCTAATACACTACAGAACAGCAAGCCCGTTGCTATGGCTCAGATCTCTTGCTGAAATTGCAAAAAACTATCGGACTATGTATTAGCTTATACTTTTGATATGTGGTGCCTCAACATCACCTTAACTCGGTCTTGTTACAGCTATCAGTACCTTGGACTGTGTTAAACTCATTACCTCAGACAGTGGTGGATTTTCCTTCGACTGTGGTGGATTTAGCTCGGACTATACTAGCAGATCTTTACTGTGGTACATTGTGGTACAACTATCTATTTTACAGTGGCTCAGTCTCCTTAACTTTGATTGTGGAAAATTACAGTGAATACTTTGACCTTCATCTTGGATAGTGGTTACACTTGCTGGCTCGAATTTCTTACCTTGAATTGTGGTATAACCTCCTGTGCAACATCTTATCCTGGCTCCCTTACTGTACAGTGGTTTGGATCTCCTAGGATTGTGACTACAGTGCCTCGTATTCTTGAGCAGTGGACAGTGTCGTATCATTTATAGTGTGATTCCTTGCCTCGGTGTGGATTGTGATTGTGATAGCTTGACTGTGGTACAACGTCGTGATTGGTGCAGTGACTTCTCATTGACTATGGCTCAGATATCTCTTACAAAGTAATCTCCTTTGTGCACAGTCTTATTGTGTGTGTACCCAAAGCTACACTTGAACTGTGGATCAAGTCTAGTGAAGTCCAGATAACTGAAGTCAAGGAGAAGTAAACTCAAGTACTAAAATCTTGGTGCAATGTTGAAGTCTTAGTGCAATAACATTGGTGCAAAATTGATGAAGAAGTGTGGTGCAGAATAGATGGTGTAGTATGGTGTATAGATCCTTGTGTAGAAGTATTGGAATAGTTTGAATAGTGTTTTGGTGCAGTGTGTTGCAAGGAAATTTGTAAATAAGAATTGTCACAAACTAGTGTTGAAGTCTTGGTGCAGTAGTGGTCCAATAGTCTTGAGATAATCTGGTGTTCAAATATTGGTGCAGTGCAGAAGTCGGGGTGCAAACTTTGGTGCAAACCTTTAGAGGTAACTTGAAGTAATCTTTGGGACTAACTTTGGACCAGATTTGAAGAAGGTGCAGAACTATTATTAGAGTTGGCGCAGAATTTGGTGCAGTTCATTGAAGACACATTGAAGTGTTATATTGAAGATCTTAATGTAGCGTTGATGTCATCATCATGTGACCTTGGAGATTTTGATTAGGTACCATGAAAAATAGTGATGACACCTTCTAAGTTAAGGTTTTCATTGATGATGTAGCATGAAGACTACAGTGAAGCTGAAGATTGAAAGGACTCGGTGAAGAAGACCTTGGGATCCTTGAAGTACAACCAAACATACCTTGACAAATTGAAGCTATAAGGTTGGACCCCTTTGGGTTGGTGCCTTGGAAATTCCAAGTTGGTTCTTGGAAAATATAAGGTTGGTGTCCTTGGACTTGGTGCTCCTAAACTTGAGGTTGGTTCCATGGATAAGATAGGGTTGGATCCCTAGAAGATTAGAGTCCTAAAGAAACCATATCGGAATCTGTACCAGAGAAGGGTTGGTTCCCTAGGGGTTGGAACCTCTAAACGCAAGGTCAATGCCTTGAGAAGATAAGGTCAGTGCCCTAGAGGTCGGAGCCTCACAAAAGTCCAAGTTGGTGCTTGGCAACAGGTTGGAGCCTCGGAGATTGAAGATCGGTGTCTTCATCTAGGGTTGGAGCCCTATATACATTATACTTGATTTATTGTGAAAAATAAATTAATAAAAGAATTTATTCTTATTGTTCATTTTGTGTTCTCAATACAAATAATCTAACTGGAAAAAATAACAATTGAAAATAAATATTGATTCACCCCCCTCTCAGAATTTCCAACAATTGGTATCAAAGCCGGTACCTTCACTCAAAGCCTAATAGCTTGAAGGTTGATCATTAGAACACAAATGGTGAAGCCAAGGAAGAAAGTCTCCAATCCTCCTAAATATGTGTCTCCCTCAACCACCGAAATTGAAGTCAATCAATTTATGAAGGCTCCATTGTTCAATGGAAACTTTGATATATGGGAGGAAAGAATGAGGAATTTCTTAAAGACTCAAGGCATTGAAGTTTGGAAATCAGTGATTACTGATAGTATGATGGATGGAGAATCCAAGGAACACAATACAAGAGCAATGAAAGCAATCTTTAATGGGCTACCTGATTCTATGAAGGCAAATTTTGAAAAATGTTCGTCAGTGAAAGGCATATGGGATAAACTTCATGATCTTCACTCAAAAGGAGCGTTGACAATGATCTCTAGTCAAGAAAATGATGGAAAACAAGAAGGAAATCCAAAGCCCATCAAGGAAGTTGAAGATAAGAGTTATAACACCAAGGCTAAAGAAGACCTAGAAGATGAAGAGAAAGAAGAATATTTTGAATAAGATCTCCTCACTAAACCTATGGTTGTCATAGAAGAGATTAACAATTTGAAAAATGAAAATGAGGAACTTAAGAAGAAAGTGAAATTTGGTGACCATGACAAGACAAGGAAGGAAGTTTACCTTTTCAAGCTTCAAGTACAAGAAAGAGATGAGTAGCTCACCAATATTAAAGAAGAATTTCGTCAAAACAAGAGAAATCATCATGAAGAAGTCATATCCATGACAAATCAATTGGATAAGGCAAAGAAATGGGGAGATACCTTGTCAAGCCACCTTGAACAAAGGCACAAGAGCTTGAACAAAGTTGATGCATAGATTGGTCAATACAAGGAAGAGGTCTCCTCCCTTAGATCACAACTAGAAGAAGCAAGGAAACAAGCATAGGGAGTTGAGAAGTCAATGGAAGCATTTGCATTCATATAAGGACAAGTTGATAAAATAGAAAAGGAGAGAAACACCATGACATGCCAACTAGAAGAGAAGGATGATGACATCATCAAGTTAAGAGTAGAAATCATCTCACCTAAGACCCAATCATGTGAAGCAACAAATATTAAGGAAGAAATGGAGATCATACTCTCAAAGAAGGATGAATAATGCAAGAAAAAGAAGGAAGAAATTTTCTTTCTTAAAATGGAAGTTGATTTGTTGAATAAGAACTTGATGAGTTAACAAACCCTACATGACATCCTAAGTCATCAAAGGTCTCCACTTTATAAATCAGGCCTTGGCTATGCAGGTGATTCCTCAAGCAAGAAGGAAAATGTTTCAAACAACAAGGATGTGAGGAAGCCAGGAAGAAATGTTGATGCTCCCAGCAAAGGCAAGAGTCAAGTTGACATTGGAAGAAATCCTACTCCAAGAAGAAATGCAGATGGTGTCAAGGGTGCAATAAGAAATGGTTATCATCAAAGGATCCCAAGGAAAAAAGATTTCAAAAGTACATCAAGGAAACCTTCTTCTCCTAGGTACCAAAGTATATTTCTTGGTTATTAATATTCTTGTACAAACTTTGGGCACATGGCAAAAGATTGTAGGGCATATCACAAAGATAATTATAATGGTCCCCATCAATCTCCAAGAAGTAATTTTTCAAGAAGAATTCATGAATTTTTATACATGAACAATATAGAGTGCTTCAAGTGTAATAACATTGGACATATGGCACGTGATTGTAACTTGACTTGGGCCCCTACATAAGCTAGAACCATACCAAAGAAAAAGGTTACACAAGTATAGAGAAGGAAGCAAATTGAATCCAGAAGTCCCTTGAACACTCTAGCCAATAACACATGTTGTTGACTTGATGAACTCAACCTTGATATTCCAAGTATTTGATGGGGAGACTCTGCCAAAAGGAAGACCGTGCATACAGTTAGGGGCAGATTATCATGATTAAGAATTCTTGCAGAATTTATCCATGAATGGGCCCTATGAAATCCTTGATGAGCTATATGGACAATCATCCTTTGATAGATCGTATCTCAAAAGAATTTCCATTGAAGAACATGATCCCTTATTCATCCATGAACTACTATTGAATATCTCTTCCACTTGATCACCAAGCAAGTAATCTTTCATGAGCTAGAGGAGGTCGTGTAGACAGGGGGAGTTGGTTCATCACATGAAGGAATTTAAGCACATCTATCGTGGACCACATTGACACAAAGAAGAGCACCATGATAGGGGGAGTAACATACCTATGAAGAACTAATATTGATGAAGAAAAGAAGTAGCTTGACAGGGGGAGTACTTGGGCACCTTGTTTTCCATTGATGTCAAAGGGGGAGAGAATGTTGGAAGGGAAAGAATATTACCATCAATGAAAAGGGGGAGATTTTTAATCAAGGTTGTCATTGATGTCAATATGGCATTGACCGAGATTTCAATATTCTTGAGATATCTGGTCCCAGATGATGATGTCAGGACTCTTGTTTGACAAGGATACCATCACGAAGATGTCAAACCATTAACGAAGAAGTCCTAAGGAGCCCTTGAACTAACTATAATGTTGCATGTGCCTTGATGACCTAGACCTTAACCCTTGATGAAATATGGAGTCATACACTTGATGATGTCATACACTAAATGAATCACCACAATTGATGATGGCACTTGATGAAGGTTGAAAGACTAGATGATGATGTGGAAGATCTCATTTGATGATTGGAAGACTACTTTGAAATTTTCCTAATGATGTTGCCTATGATGTATCACTTCACCATTATATGTTTACATGGGATGATACACTCATTTTTGTATACTAAATGATGACATTACGATCCTATAACAATGGAGAAGCCAAACAAGAGAAGCCATATTGTCCTAATCATTTTCTGCAATAAATAATTCAAGGACAGTCACAAAGAAAAACAATTCTTGGAACCTTAGAGGCAACCTTTCAACATGGGACCTAGACCATCTGAAAGAGGATTTTTTCATCTTTCCAATGAGCCCTTACTTGCCCCCAAAGTCCCAATATTTGTAATATATTGAATTTTCAAATTAAAAAATATATTTTTTGACAGTGAGTCAACCTATAATCATTAACAAGTGTCAGCCTATTCTCCAACAGTCACGTTTTTTCATTAAAGATCAAAACCACTATAAATATCATTTTGGACTGCATTTCTCATCCAACATTTTTTGGTCTTCATCACAGAATACTACAACAGCTCGGTCTACAGTGGAAAAAAAGGGAGAAAAGGAGCACAATTAAGTGAAAAGGCAATGTTGGATTTTCTGTTTGGGTCTAATACTCTACAGAATAGTAAAGACATTACTATGGATTGGATATCTTACTAAAATTGAAAAAAAAAATCTTGGACTATGTATTAGCTTATACCTTTGATATTTGGTGCCTCAACATCACCTTAACTCATTCATTTTACACCTATCATTACCTTATACTGTGTTAAACTCATTGCCTCTGACAGTGGTGGATTTTCCTTCAACTGTGGTGGATTCTCCTCGGACTATACTGGCAGATCTTGACTGTGGTGCAGTGTGGTGCAACTATCTATTTTACAGTGGCTTGGTCTCCTTAACTTTGATTGTGGAAAATTACAATGAATACTTTGACCTTTATCTTGGACAGTGGTTACACTTGTTGGCTCGGATTTCTTTCCTTGAATTGTGGTATAACCTCTTGTGCAGCATCTTATCCTGGATCCCTTACTCTACAATGGTTCAGATCTCCTAGGATTGTGACTACATTGCCTCGAATTCTTGAGCAGTGGACAATGTCGTATCATTTACAATGTGATTCCTTGCCTTGGTGTGGATTGTGACTGTGATAGCTTGACTGTGGTACAGTGTGATGATTGGTGCAGAAAATTCTCATTGACTGTGGCTCGAATATCTCTTACAAAGTAATCTCCTTTGTGCACAGTCTTATTTTGTGTGTACCTAAAGATACACTTGAATTGTGGATCAAGTCTAGTGAAGTCTAGTAAAGGTAATTGAAGTCAAGGAGAATTAAAGTCAACTACTAAAATCTTGGTGCAGTGTTGAAGTCTTAGTTCAAGAACATTGGTGTAGAATTGATGAAGAAGTGTGGTGCAGAATAGATGGTGTAGTATGGTGTATAAATCCTTGTATAGAAGTACTGGAACAGTTTGAAGAGTGGTCTAGTGTAGTGTGGTCTAAGGAAATTTCTAAAGAAGGATTGTCACAATCTAGTGTTGAAGTCTTGGTGCAGTAGTGGTCCAGTAGTCTTGAGATAATCTGGTGTTGAAATATTGGTCCAGTGTCAAATTCATGGTCCAAACTTTGGTGTAGACCTTCGGAGGTAACTTGAAGTAATGTTTGGGACTAACCTTGGACCAGATTTGAAGAAGGTGCAGAACTATTATTAGATCCAGTGCAGAACTTGGTGCAGTTCATTGAAGACACATTGAATTGTTGTATTGACGATCATAATGCAGTGTTGATGTCATCATGAGGTGACCTTGGATATTTTGATTAGGTACCATGAAGAACAGTAATGACACCTTCGAAGTTAAGGTTGTCATTGATGTTGTAGCGTGAAGACTTCTGTGAAGTTGGAGATTGACAAGGTTCAGTAAAGAAGACCTTGGGAGTCGTGAAGTACAACCAAACATACCTTGACAAAGTGAAGCTATAAGGTTGGAGCCCTTGGGGTTGGTGCCTCATAATTGACAAGGTTGGTGCCTTGGAAAGTCCAAGTTGGTGCTTGGAAAATATAAGATTGGGGCCCTTGGAGTTGGTGATCCTAAACTCAAGGTTAGTGCTTTGGATAAGATAGGGTTGGAGCCTTAGAGGATCAGAGTCCCCAAGAAACCAGATCTGAGTCTGTACTAGAGAAGTGTTGGTGCCATAGGGGTTGGAGCCTCTAAACGCAAGGTCGATGCCTTGAGAAGATAGGGTCGGTTCCCTAGAGGTCGGCCTCACAAAATTCCAAGTTAGTGCTTGGAAACAGGTTGGAGCTTGGGAGGTTGAATATCAGTGCCTTCATTTAGGGTTGGAGCCCTATATACATTGTACTTGATTTATTGTGAAAAAGAAATTAATAAAAGAATTTATTTCTTATTGTTCATTTTGTGTTCTAAATATAAATGATATAACTGGAAAAAGTAACAATTGAAAATAAATATTGATTCAACCCCCCTCTCAGTATTTCCAACAATTGGTATCATAGCCATTACCTTCACTCAAAGCCTAATAGCTTGAAGGTTGATCATTAGAACACCAATGGTGAAGCCTAGGAATAAAGTCTCCAATCCTCCTAAATACATGTCTCCCTCAACCACCGAAATTGAAGTCAATCAATTTGTGAAGGCTCCATTATTCAATGGAAACTTTGATATATGGGAGGCAAGAATGAGGAATTTCTTAAAGGCTTCAGGAAATGAAGTCTGGAAATCAGTGATTGTTGATAGTATGATGGATGGAGAATCCAAGGAACATAATACAAGAGAAATGAAAGAAATATTTAATGGGCTACCTAATTCTATGAAGGCCAATTTTTAAAAATGTTCGTCAGCGAAAGGCATATGGGATAAACTTCATGGTCTTCACTCAAAAGGAGCGTTGACAATGATCTCTAGTCAAGAAAATGATGGAAAACAAGAAGGAAATACAGATCCCATCAAGGAAGGTGAATATAAGAGTGATAACGCCAAGGCTAAAGAAGACCTAGAAGATGAAGAGGATGAAGAAGATTTTGAATAATATCTCCTCACTAAACCTATGGCTATCATAGAAGAGATTAACAATTTGAAAAACGAAAATGAGGAACTTAAGAAGAAAGTGCAAGTTGGTGACCAGGACAAGACAAGGAAGGAAGTTGACCTTGTCAAGCTTAAAGTACAAGAATGAGATGAGGCACTCGCCAATATTAAGGAATAATTTCATCAAAATAAGAGAAAGCATCATGAAGAAGTGATATCCATGACAAATCAATTGGATAAGGCAAAGAAACGAGAAGATACCTTGTCAAGCCACCTTGAACAAAGGAACAAGAGCTTGAACCAACTTGAAGCAAATATTGGTCAATACAAGGAAGAGGTCTCCTCCCTTAGATCACAACTAGAAGAAGCAAGGAAACAAGCATAGGGAGTTGAGAAGGCAATGGAAGCATTGGCATTCATAGAAGGACAAGTTGATAAAATAGAAAATGAGATAAACACCATGACATGCCTACTAGAAGAGAAGGATGATGACATCATCAAGTTAAGAGTAGAAATCATCTCACTCAAGGCCCAATCATGTGAAGCAACCAAGATGAAGGAAGAAATGGAGATCACACTCTCAAAGAAGGATGAATGATGTAAGAAAATGAAGGAAGAAATTATCTTTCCTAAAAGGGAAGTTGATTTGCTGAATAAGAACTTGATGAGTTCTCAAACCCTAGATGACATCCTAAGTCATCAAAGGTCTCCCCTTGATAAATCGGGCCTTGGCTATGTAGGTGAATCCTCAAGCAAGAAGGAAAATGTTTCAAATAACAACGATGTGAGGAATCCAGGAAGAAATGTTGATGCTCCCAACAAAGGCAAGAGTCAAGTTGACATTGGAAGAAATCCTACTCCAAGAAGAAATGCAGATGGTGTCAAGGATGCAAGAAGCAATGGTTATCATCAAAGGATCCCAAGAAAAAAATACTTCAGAAGTACATCAAGGAAACCTTCTTCTCCAAGGTACCAAAGTATACTTCTTGTTTATTTCTATGCTTGTACAAACTTTGGGAACATGGAAAAATATTGTAGGGCATATCATAAAGATAATTATAATGGTCCCCGTCAATCTCTGAGAAGCAATTTTGCAAGAATAAGTCATGAATTTTTATACATTAACAATATAGAGTGCTTCAAGTGTCATAACATTGGACATATGGCACGTGATTGTAACTTGACTTGGGCCCCTACACAAGCTAGAACCATACCAGAGAAAAAGGTTAGACAAGTGTGGAGAAGGAAGCAAATTGAATCTGAAAGTCACTTGAATACTCTAGCCAACAACACATGTTGTTGACTTGATGAAGTCATCCTTGATATTCCAAGTATTTGATGGGGAGACTCTGCCAAAAGGAAGACCATGCATATAGTTGGGGGGGCTTATGATGATTAAGCATTCTTGCAAAAGATATCCGTGAATGAGACCTATGAAATCCTTGATGACCCACATGGACACTCATCCTTTGATAGATCATATCTTGAGAGTATTTCCATTGAAGAACATGATCTCTTATTCAGCCATGAACTACTAGTGAAGATCTCTTCCACTTGATCACTAAGCAGGTAATCTTTCATGAGCTAGAGGAGGTCATGCAAACAGGGGGAGTTGGTTCATCACATGAAGGAATTTAAGCACATCTATCATGGACCACATTGCCAGAAAGAAGAGCACCAAGACAAGGGGAGTAACAGACCTATGAAGAACTACTATTGGTGAAGAAAAGAAGCAGCTTGACAAGGGGAGTACTTGGGCACCCCGTTTTCCATTGATGTCAAAGGGGGAGAAAATGTTGGAAGGGTAAGAATATTTCCATCAATGACAAAGGGTGATATTGTTAATCAAGGTTGTCATTGATGTCAATATGGCATTGACCAAGATGTCAATATTCTTGAGATGCCTGGTCCCAGATGATGATGTCAGGACTCTTGTTTGACAAGGATATCATCACGAAGATGTCAAACCGTTAATGAAGAACTCCTAAGGATCCCTTGAACTAACTATAATGTTGCATGTGCCTTGATGACCTAGACCTTAATCCTTGATGAAATATGGAGTCATACACTTGATGATGTCATACACTAAATGAATGAACACAATTGATGATGGCACTTTATGAAGTTTTGAAGAATAGATGATGATGTGGAAGATCTCATTTCATGATTGGAAGACTACTTTGAAATTTTCCTAATGATGTTTCCTATGATGTATCACTGAACCATTATATGATGACATGGGATGATATATTCATTATTGGATACTACATAATGACATTACGATCCTATAACAATGAAGAATCCAAACAATGGAGAAGCCAAACAAGAGAAGCCATATTATCCTAATCATTTTCTGCACTAAATGATTCAAGGACAGTCACAAAGAAAAATAATTCTTGCAACCTTAGAGGCAACCTTTCAACATGGGACCTAGACCATCTGAAAGAGAATTTTTTCCTCTTTCCAATGAGCCCTTACTTGCCCCGAAACTCCCAATAGTTTGTAAGATATTGAACTTTCAAATTTAAAAATATATATTTTTGATAGTGAGCCAACTTACAGTCATTAACACATTTCGGCCTATTCTCCAACAGTCATGTTTTTTCATTAAATATCAAAACCACTATAAATATCAGTTCAGATTGCATTTCTCCTCCAACATTTTTCAGTCTTCACCACAGAATACTACAACAGCTCAGTCTACAGTGAAAAAAAAAAAGGAGAAAAGGAGCACAATTAAGTGAAAAGGCAGCGTTGAATTTTATGTTTGGGTCTAATACACTATAGAACAGCAAGGACATTGCTATGGCTCGGATCTCTTGCTGAAATTGAAAAAAAAAAACTATTGGACTATGTATTATCTTATACCTTTGATCTTTGGTGCCTCAACATCACCTTAACTCGGTCATGTTACAATTATCATTACCTTAGACTGTGATAAACTCATTACCTTGTACAGTGGTGGATTTTCCTTCGAATGTGGTGGAATCTCCTCAAACTATACTGGAAGATCTTGATTGTGGTGTAGTGTGGTGCAACTATCTATTTTATAGTGACTCAGTCTCCTTAACTTTGACTGTGGAAAATTACAGTGAATACTTCGACCTTCATCTTGGACAATGGTTACACTTGTTGTCTTGGATTTCTTAACTTGAATTGTGGTATGACCTCCTGTGCAACATCTTATCCTAGCTCCCTTGTTGTACAGTGGTTCGTATCTCCTAGGATTGTGACTACAATGCCTCGAATTCTTGAGTAGTGGACAGTGTTGTATCATTTACATGTGATTCCTTGCCTCAGTGTGGACTATGACTGTGATAGCTTGACTGTGGTACAGAGTAGTGATTGGTGCAGGGACTTCTCATTGACTGCAGATCAGATATCTCTTACAAAGTAATCTCCTTTATACACAGTCGTATTTTTTGTGTACCTAAAGCTACACTTGAACTGTGGATCAAGTCTGGTGAAGTCCAATAAAGATAATTGAAGTCAAGGAGAAGTAAAGTCAAGTATTAAAATCTTGGTGCAGTGTTTAAGTCTTAGTGCAAGAACATCGGGGCAAAATTGATGAAGAAGTGTGGTGCAGAATAGATGGTGCAGTATGGTGTATAAATCCTTGTGTAGAAGTATAGGAACAATTTTAACAGTGGTCTGGTGTAGTGTGGTGCAAGGACATTTGTAAAGAAGAACTGTCACAATCTAGTGTTGAATTCTTGGTGCAGTAGTGGTCCAGTAGTCTTGAGATAATCTGGTGTTGAAATATTGGTGCAGTGTAGAAGTCATGGTGCAAACTTTGGTGTAGAACTTTGGAGGTAACTTGAAGTAATCTTTGGGACTAACCTTGGACCAGATTTGAAGAAGGTGCAGAGCTATTATTAGAGCTGGTGCAGAACTTGGTGCAGTTCATTGAAGACACATTGAAGTTTTGTATTGAAGATCATAATGCAATGATGATGTCATCATGAGGTGACCTTGGAGATTTTGATTAGGTACCATCAAGAACAATGATGACACCTTCTAAGTTAAGGTTTTCATTCATGATGTAGCGTAAATACTACAGTGATGTTGAAGATTGACAGGGTTCGGTGAAGAAGACCTTAGGAGCCGTGAAGTACAACCAAACATACCTTGACAAAGTGAAGTTATAGGTTTGGAGCCCTTGGGGTTGGTGCCTCAAAATTTACAAGGTTGGTGCCTTGGAAAGTCCAAGTTGGTGCTCGGAAAATATAAGATTGGTTTCCTTGGAGTTGGTGCTCCTAAACTCAAGGTTGGTGCCTTGGATAAGATAGGGTTGGATCCCTAGAGGATCGGAGTCCTCAAGAAACCAGATCAGAGTCTGTACCAGAGAAGGGTTAGTGCCCTAGGGGTTGGAGCCTCTAAATGCAAAGTCAGTGCCTTGAGAAGATAGGGTCGGTGCCCTAAAGGTCGAATCCTCACAAAAGTCCAAGTTGGTGCTTGGAAACATGTTGGAGCCTGGGAGATTTAAGGTTGGTGTCTTCATCTAGGGTTGGAGCCCTATATACATTGTACTTGATTTATCGTGAAAAATAAATTAATAAAAGCATTTATTCTTATTGTTCATTTTGTGTTCTAAATATAAATGATCTAAATGGGAAAAATAACAATTGAAAAGAAATATTGATTCACCCCCCTCTCAGTATTTCCAACACCACCTAGGTAACCTTAAGGAAATGGAATTGATGGAACATCACACACAGTCATCCAACATCATCAACATAACCCTCAGAAGACAAGTCAGCCACTCAGATAACCTATCCCTATGTCCTATTGTTGTCCTGGACCTCTTAGGCCATAGTATCTCTCTTGTTATAGGCAAGGGAGAGACCAAAAACCAAAATTTTCTCTTATAGGCCTGCCTACCAGCTACTGTGGACCAGAATTGTCAATGCTATGCCAGTGACTCTGAGATTTGAGCCACTTTTTTCAGGCCCAGAGACTAGGTCACTGTCGAGAATTGAATCATCTCTTCAGATTAGTAAATTAACATGGAAATGACAGTATTAAAGAAAATACTTGTTCAAGACCTTGACTGGACCCCCACTAGCCATGACAAACATTTTTTCAAACACTTAGTAAATATGAAACCTATAAGTGTAAATAACATATCTAATCATAGGGGTCTCATACTTATCTGAGATTCACTATGAGGCATTGTCTCCTTATCACACTAGCTTCCATTTCATCCATTAGGTCATAGATACATTGATCATTCAATAACATGTAAGAACATGATGTGAGCCACTCATAGTTGTTGTCATAAAACATGTAAATAACCAACATAATAGGGACAGAAATACCAATGAAATCACAACCATATAAACCACATATAATCCATCATAATACTAGATATGAGGAGAAATAACATTTCATTAATGATGCAAAATTCAAACCTGGGATGGGAGAATGGTTGAGCCAAATCTCTCTTCATCCATTCACCCTTGTATCATATTTCAAGAATGAATGTAGGTTTTAACACCATACAAAAATTACCTGCATACGAATTCTAAAACACAAAAAATAAACAATGCGAGAGCATAACAAATAAAACACATATACACAAAGATTTTCCCTTGGATCCCAAAACCAGGATTACCAGCTTGATTTTTCGTTATGTTACTTTCAATGCTATAATACATATTTATACATGCCGAAGCATCCAATACCATGGACCGAAAACCATCGCATCCAAAAAA
>APFE031733602.1:0-13146 GCA_000404065.3 Pinus taeda
CTAGCTGATGGAAAATCTTAAGAAGTATGAGTTTGCAAAATAATATTTGTTATATATAGGGTATGTGATAGGTGGAGGAGAGATAATGATATATCTTACCAAGATGGAGGCCATTATTAAGTGTTTGATGCATACTAATGTTTTTGAGGCCAGGTGTTTCATTGGGGAAACACAATCTTTAAGGAAATTCATAGCCTCATTTTTAGAAGAAACAACATCACTCCATGCCATAACAATGAGTAATAAGATTTTATAGTGGGGAAATGGTTAGACGAGGGCCTTTGAGGTGTTAAATAAGAAGATTACTCAAGCATAAATTCTCTAATTACCAAAATTTCAACAACCCTTCGAAGTGGAGATAGATGTGAGTAGGTATCATATGTGATAAATATTGATGAAGGAAGGCCTATATGCTAGCATTATGAAGTACTTCATTGGGTGGTTTTTAACTACCTTACCTACAACAAGGAGCTCTATGCCCTCGTACAATCTATGAAGAAGTGAAAACATTATCTGGTGGGAAAGGAGAGAGTAATGGACATAGATCACCAAACACTACAATATCTATAGGCCCATAGTAAGCTAAAAAAAACCAAACATTACAAGTTGATGGGGTTTTATAGAAGTTTCATTTCGTGATAATGTATAATAAGGAAGTGAAAACAAGTTGGATGAAATTCTTTGAGGGCCACCCACATCAAAGATTATAGATTTGGGAACTTTGATGCACATGGAGCTATTCACCCATGATCCATACAAAGATGCATAATCATAGGATGAGAACTAAAAGGAGGTGTTTTAGTAGTTGTAGAGTGAGAGTCATGTCTATGATAGTGACAACATAGTTCACTACCATATCCAAGATGGTTTACTTTATAGGTCGGATAATTTATGTGTTCCTAAAGGTGATTTATTGCAAAATATTACAAGGGCTCATAAATTCAAGGTTGTAGGGAACTTTAGTGTAGGGAAGAAAATGACCAACTTGCAGAGGTATGAGTATTTTCCTAAGATGCAAGAACAAGTAGCTAGGTTCATAAGAGGATGCATTTTTTGTTGTATCAACAAGCCTAATAAAAGGAAATAGGGTATACATTGTCCCTTACCTATACCCTCTCATCCTTGGGAGATCATTTCCATAGACGTTTTAGGAGGTTTATGAACATATAGGAAGGGGCATGAATACAATGAACTTGTTGCTTGGATAGGTTTGGGTACAATTTAGGATACTAAGTAGAATCATTTTAGACATGGACACGAGATTTGTTAGTGCATTTTGCACAACATTGTGGAAGAAGATGGACACAAAGTTAATAGGTATACAACATTCCATACATAAACATATGTGAAGATAGAATTATTCAATAGGACTTTGATGCAAATTTTGAGGGGTTATAATTAGAAGAATCAAATTAATTATGCAAACAAATATGGTATATATGCAATACTCTTATAAAATATTAGTCCATACTTTTATTGCTAAGTCCCCATTTGAAACTTGTTATGGATATTTTCCATCTTCACTTTTTGATATTACATATAGGAAACAAGGAGGAAAAAGGGATGACCTTATAGGGGATTCCTTAACAATAGAAAAATTTGGTGAAAATATCAAAAAGATCCATATATAGGTATAGAAGACACTACATAAGTCATAGGAAAAATACAAGGTCAGGAATGATTGACATATAAAAAAGAGGTTGTTCAAGGTGGGAGACAAAGTATGGTCATAGTTGAACAAGGAGAGGCTACAAGGTTGTAGTAAGAAAATCAAGGCTTTGTGACATGGTCCCTTTTAGATACTAGAAATGGTGGGAGATGATGCCTATAGAATCAATATACCGCCATACATAGTGATACCTTCTATAGGGGATTTGGAATCAGATGCTTAGGAATAGTTTATAGAGTATATATTTTTGTAGAAGCTTAGGAATAGTTTATAGAGCATATATTTTTGTAGAAGATGTCAAAATATACAAAACAAGGACGTCATGATCTTTTAGCATATTAGGATGAAAGGACAATTTTCAGGAAAACAAGATGTCAAAAGGGACTGAGTTGTAGAGGTAAGATGTAGGAATGAAGTTGATCATTTCTAGGGTGATTTGGAGTGATATGGGACTTTAAAATTTCTTCAAGATGGGGAATAATGGTGGTACTAAAGACCATAGAACCATATGCAATATGAAGGTTTGGGGGAATATATTCTTTTAAACCCTAAAAAATGGATACCACCTCACCCAAACATTGTGCAAGAATGTAATGGACATAAGGTGGATGTGGTCCAATTTTTTGGGTTCGAAATAAAGGGTTTTTAGACCAATCTACTTAACTGTGTATAAAGTCTTTCAATTCCATAACATATTAGTCAATAAGACTTTTTTTTTGTGGGAGGAAGTATGAGCGATGATGCATATCATCCCATGGATAATTGCCATGGTTAGATACTCCATAATGTCATCATTAGAGTGAAAGACTAGAATGTGACTCTGTGAAGGACCAGATGATGTAGGCGATATAGATTTATCCAAATCTTCATCATTAGAGACATGGTACACTTGGACAATGTCTTCGAAGGGAGACTGGTGACTAGTGGACTGACATTAGAATGATGTTGAGATTGAAGTGACCTCAAAAACAAAAAGTCTTTTTGGAGGTACATAGTAAAAAACCAGCATGACGAGACAAAGATTCTAATGTTATTTTCTGGAGGGTTTTCTTGTTATCACCTTCATACATATAATAATGGTTTACAGTTACAATTGATAAGTGGGTTGAGTACACATTGGCCTAGGCATAGGATGATATGCATGTGTATATTCATAAGAGGTACTTTTCCCCCTTGTGAAGTATCTTGAGAAATATATGGGGGAGGATAAGAATATGAGGTACTAGCCCCCTTAAGGCTGACCATATCTCATCCATCCTTATGGATATGAGGAAGGCTAATTGTATGTGTGAGAACCAATAATAGCATCTATAGCATGATGATGTTGAAAGTTGCCAAGCAAAGTATGATGATGATTGTCTTTCAAATGAACATCAAGTTGAGTTATTACAACAGAAGGAGTTCATAAATTCCTTGATTAGTGAAGGAAATATCTAAGAGAAATTGATTTTCTTAAATGGCCGAAGGAAGAGTGATGGACACACATCTAAAAGTATCACAAGATGGAGGATCAAAATTTTATTCTAATCGAGAATGAAGAAGTAGTGTCACCAAGAAATTATACTTGTGATAAAGAAGAAGATAGTGAGAATTGTATAGAGCTTTTAGGAAAAATCCCAAGTGAGATGGCAAATTTATGGCATGAGTTAAGTCTTTTGGAGAAAAGGCTAGAAAACCAAAGAATAAGTGTTCAGGTTGTAAAATCAGAGCTGGATGAGAATGAAGAAGTTCACTACAGTGGACAAGAGCAGAAAAAAATCATTGAAGTAGATGGTGTGGAAGAGAGACTTATTTGGAGGACTCTTTAGAGAGGTTGAGTCAACATACTGATGTGCTGATAAAAGAAGAAAAATCAGAGTAGCATGCTGAAATGTTGCCAAAGGAAGAAAAGGCGTAGAAGCCTTATGTTTTTTTATTTCAACAATTGTTTTATGATTTCAGGTTGTGATAAAGATACTGTTGCAAAGACAAAAATATTTCACATAGAAGGACAATCAAATGAAGGAGGAAAAGGAAGATTCCATGATAGCACTTAGCCCATGGAACGAACACATTAAATCATTGTAAAGTAAATTTACAGATAAGGAGCAGGAATTAGATATTGCAAAGGGAGATATCTTTAAGGATATTCAGGAAGTTTGGGTGGAAGAAATATCTACAACAGTATATGGAGTAACCTCAAGAGCAATAGAAAAAGTTGAAGTAGAAAAAGCTGAAGAAAATAATCAACAGTTTATATATGAATGGACAATGTGAAGTGAGATGCAGTGGGAGAGTATGTACCATCCCAAGGACGTGCTGGAGATGGATATTGAAGAATTATGGAAATTGATGACGAAACAATCTAGGATGAGGAAAATCACAACAAGAGGAGTGATCAATCAAAATTTTAAACTGATTGAAGAAAGGAAGATGAACTAGAAGACAATAGATATACAACAACAGGAAAGGTGCAAGGCATTTGAGCAGTTACAAACTAAAGTTTGGGACCTTGGAGGTTTTCTATCAACATATGGAAGCACACTATCAGGAGATTGTGATTATTTTAACCTTGGGAGTGATGCAGGAGCATACAACTCAACAGTTTCATTACATTCTAGTTAACATAGGGGGTCTTGTGTTTTCAAGGAAGATGGATTCCTATGTATGTAATTATTAATGTTTTAATAGGAATTAATTAGATGTTGTGAGGATATTTGTAAATGTTGTAGAATGTAGGAGAACATGAGTGATCACGAGAGAGTTGGAAATCAACTGTAACTCTTAGACTAGAAAGTGGTGCCATGATTCGTGGAACTAGAAAGGATTCTTAGGGATAACTGAAGCTAAAAGTGGATTTAGAGGATATTCAGGATTTAGTTTAGTAGATTAAGGATTTGAACCAGAATTGGTTAAACAAAACCTTTTGTATAAATGTAAGCCTAAAAGGCATAGTCAGGGGTTAGATAGGTAGAGAGTTAGTTAGAGTGAGATTAGATAGGTTTGACTGTAAGCCTATGGGCAGGAAAGGAAAGACCAGTGATATTGAAAATTGGGCAAAGGAAGAAATTCCTGTGTAATTTTTTTTTTATTAATACAGATAACTCAATTCAAAGTTTGTATGATGTGTACCGTGTAATTGAGTTTAGACTGTGTGTGTGACTAGAGAAATTCTACATAACTAGGTTGCAGGTGTGCAGAAGTAGAGAAGGAGTAACAAAGAAGTGTGTTACATGGTTACAAATAGACAGCATTGGAGGATGCCTTTAATGTTACAATGAAGGTGAAGGAAGCATAAAGGCACAAGTAGAGATCGAGATCCGAACAAGTGAAGATCGTAAGGCGAAGGAAAATACACAGGCAGAAAGTCAAATGAGCATTACATAGTAAGAACCAAAAGAAATTAAACGCATGAAGAAATGAACTAAACGTGCACACGAGTCGTTGGATCAGTTAGATCGACTGGTGAGATTGTGTATGATAAACGGATAAGATCTTATTGTGCAAATAAAGTCAGAAGTTGAGCGGCGGAGATTAAGCCACGTGTTAGAAAAAGGACGGAGCGGTTTTCGTAAGCGGGAAGTGTTAAGAAATTTACCGCATAACATAAATAATTACTAAGAGGAATACATATAAAAATAACCAGCAACAACCATAAACACATAAACACAAATGTTTATCTGGGAAAACCCCAAATCCGGGGAAAAACCCAACCTAATAAGATCTCATTAGCATTGGCCAAAACCCTAGCCAATTCGATCAAGTGAGCCTTCACTGCTCACCTCCAGGTCTTTCATTACAATGAAGTTCTTCTCGCCTTTTATAAGCTCCATTACATATAATACCATGGGCAAAATATTATGGGTTCACAATACCATGTGCCCCAAAACCATCACTATTTAACCTGGTCAACTTTGACTCTATATTGAGTCAAGTTTACCTAACAATTCCCCCCCTTAAACTTGACTTGGGGTTCCTTGACTAACTCTAGCCAAACCTGCTAAGTGAGACAATCCTGCTCACTCTAGCTCTTACCACGCTCAGATTTTTTACCCGAGGTATTGTTAACCCGACATCCCCCCTATTACCTAGGTCTAACCCAGACTTTACCAGTGATCACCCAGGGGTACACATGCCTTACTAGGTCTTACAGTAGTATGCCCATTTACATCCAATAATTTTGACTTCATTATTTTTTTTTTGTTTATTGTTGCTACGATTCTGATCCATCCTCTCTCAATTTGATTTGCTCAAAAAATTCTATCAAACTGTTCCAATTGCAAACCTGACGAGAAAATCGTAGATTCCAGCACCGATGTCCTCATGTAGCAGAAAACGAACAATTTTTGAAGCCGCATGAACAATTTTCTTCTGCTAACCTTCTTTAGATAGCTGCATGAATCCCGAACAATTCGTCAGCATGTTCCAAACTGGTAAATATCGCAAATGCACTACAATCCTTGGTAGTTACAACACTATCTTCTGCATATTCTCCTCGAGGTTCTTCCATGTACGATTGTTCCACCATTATTTTCCAGACCCGGATCTGTAAAAAGGCTGCATTGATCTCATCAGGCACTATAAACCCTTGGCATCAAAGAATCCCTTTGAAGCCAATATCTAGCTCTGATACCAATTGTTAGGAAATTTGCCGGATAACATAAATAATTACTAAGAGGAATAAATATAAAAATAACCAGCAACAACCATAAACACATAAACACAAATGTTTATCTGGGAAAACCCCAAATCCGGGGAAAAACCCAACCTAATAAGATCTCATTAGCATTGGCCAAAACCCTAGCCAATTCGATCAAGTGAGCCTTCACCGCTCACCTCCAGGTCTTGCATTACAATGAAGTCCTTCTCGCCTTTTATAAGCTCCATTACATATAATACCATGGGCAAAATATTATGGGTTCACAATACCATGTGCCCCAAAACCATCACTGTTTAACCTGGTCGACTTTGACTCTATCTTGAGTCAAGTTTACCTAACAAGAAGTTGTTTCGCGTGCACCCTCGAAGTTGTAAGCAATGGTCCAAAATCATAAATGATAAAGTTTTATGCAATAAGATTAAACCCTTGTTGAATTCCGACCATCAAGACCGTCCGTTGGGTGATTGATTGGGTACATATCGCTTCCGAAAGTGCGCGCTGGTTAATTTGGAATCTAGATATGATGAGGTTTTATACAATGGGCTTAAGACCTCGTTGGGTTTCGATAATCATTATCGTTCAATGGTTTACTGATCGGATGATAACCACACTTGAATGTGCGCATAAGTTAACATGTCGGGTAGACCCGATGAGTTATTCAAAATAGTTTAACTTATTTGAGTTCCGGCGGGTGAATGGGTTAAACTTGGAGATCGCGCGATAGCTGTTGATCTGAAGGAAGAAATCAACGGTGCAAATTTGAAGTGAAAGGTTGAGCATCGATATATGTGCCAAGGTTGTGGAATGGCAGAAAGGTAAGGGTTAAGCATGGCTTATGTGTAATTTCTATTATATGGAATTATAATAGAAATAAAGTGGAATATATATATTAAGGGTTAAGTCGAGGTTAACCAAAGTCTAAAGACCATACTATGGTTAATATGTGCGGGCTGTTAACCAAAGGTTATTAAGAGTCATATAAAGTTACACTTAGAGTTTACCAAAGGGTTAGACTTTGAAGAGTCAAATGAAGTGATTCCACATAGGTTTATTTAAGGAGCTTTAATACTTGATCTACGAGAATTTTTCCTAAGTAAGGAATCTTTGGGAATTCTTGGGACACACCTAGTGTGACATGCAATTTTATTGCATATTGCGGGTATGTGCATCTTAGGCTTCATCATTAGGGTATATGCAGCTTAGGCTGACATCATGTTGGAACTAGTCCAAGGGGTTAGCTTAGTTGGTTGTTACCAATTTCATTGGGCACTTAGCAAGATTTGTGCTAACACATGCTTAGTTCAAATCCACATGCGTTAGGTACGCTAGCTACACCAATAGATTTATTAAGGATGCCATCCACAAATTTGGAGAATCACTACTTGAGTTTCCCAAAAGGTTTTACTTGGAAAAGAAGAAAAGCATTTAGTGTTGGAACTAGAAGTTGATGCCAAAAAAGAGGGGACACAAGAAATTGTTTGCTAATCTAATTTATCAAAATGCACAATTACTTTGCAGTCTTTTGAAACATATCATACAAGCAACCTCCTTATTGCTTCTTATGGAACAATTGGCACCTTACCATTTTGGTTTACAAATCCATTCTTAGTGTAAGACTCTTAATTATAGTATGATTGTCATGTTCCAAAGAAGAATGTGTACCTCACAAAAGAATATGAGAAGCACATTCTAGCTACACATTTTTTCATAAAATTTGTAGTAATGGTTACTACTAAGATTCCTCTAATGGGAAAAAGCTTGATTTCCATCAAAATCTTGAATATACACAAACCTAATCACCATGACAATGCACCACCCCAAGAAGATAGAAATGTAACCATGTAAGAAGGCTAAGGTCATTGAAGTCTAACCTAATAAGATTGTTTCTATAGACATTTGCAATTTCATTTGAAGGGTCTTTCAACTAATGAGATATATCTGTATTTACATATTTCACAATTCTAAAATTCTCATCCAAAAAGAAAAATGATTCTCATCCTTTAAAAGTGAAAGCCACACTAAACTTCAAACTAAAATATGAAATCAAAGAAAAACCTTGAAGAAAACACAAGGAATTAAATTAGTGGTATGATAAACATATTCACACTACAAATAAAAAAATCTATAAATTCATGAAGAACAATAATGCTCCAAAAAAATTTAAAGTAACATATAATCTAAGATATAATATAAATAAATCTTTCTAATTTTTAGACAAACATTAACTTTTATCTTTTCACCTCTATCATTATTTTAAGTAAAAATTAAGTTAACTTAATCATTATTATTTAAATGCAAATTAAATTAATTTAATTTTTAATTTGAATATCAAACCACTCTTCATATTTCACTAATACAATTCCACTTCTAACCTTTCAAAATTTTGGTTTCTGTGTTGTTCATAAGTGGATTCCACCCAGTCCTATAATTATTGTCTAAATTTGAAAAAGTAACGGTCAACTAGGGTTAATAGAGACATGGTAAAACACAGGGACTAAAAGAAAGTTAAAAACCAAAAAGCATGAATCGAAATAAAAAGAAAGGAAAAGCAAAGCATGCGGGGTTTTTTAAAGAAAGGGGCAATATATCGGTTGAAGTAAACGTTATATATCCGTTGGAATAAATTCGTTGAATGAAACGCTATATATACGTATGGAAAGTTGTAGAATTTCCTATTTACTTCTCCTTTCATGTACCTCCTCAATAACTCACACGGATTCAATTACAAAAACATTTTCTCTAATCTCTTTTTTCAAATCATACCTTTGTCTTTTCTTTTGGTTATTTTCTTCAAAGCATACCTTAGTCTTTTTCTTATGTTATTTTCTTCAGCCCTGTAATGACAATGTTATTTTCTTCAGCCTTGTAATGACAAAAATCAAGATTTCCTCTTGCTTCTTTCCATATTAATTTTCTTTCAATTTTATGAGTATTTTCTATTGGTTATCAATTTAATCAATAATTATTCTTCATATAAGTTTTCTTTCAATTTTATGAGTTATTGTTCGATAGTTATTCTTCAAATTATCTCATCCATCCATTTCCAATTTTATGAGTTATTATTCAATAGTTATTCTTCAAATTATCTCATCTATTTATTTTTTGTTTAATTTCTTCGTTCTTTAGTTGTAGTTGTACATAGGGCTCTTATTAGTCCCTCCCTTCAGCATAGCAAGAACTATAGCATTCGCATCAGAGTTGAATCCCTATTAATTTGAATTGACCAGAGTATTTAACTGATGTTTTTTGCTTTTATTAAATCATTGTAGTTTCTCATTAATTGGTGTAGTTTCATCTGCATGTTCGTTTCTCCACTATTGTATTATACTGTGGTGTAGTTTCAGTGTAATTCTTAGTTTTATTTAAATTAAATTCTCAGTGATGCAGTTTGGTGTGAATTCCTAGTTTTATTTAGATGAGCTTGTCAGTGATGCAATTTAGCTTGAGTTACAAAATTAGTTGGCTTGACCTATGGCTGCTCTCAAAATCTATTTTCCACCACAGCCCTTCTATTATAATCCACCTTAATTTTTGTTTTATATTAAATTGCTTTATTAAAAAGATTTTGAGTTATTCATTTTTTATAATTAACTTTAATTTCTAAAATTTTGTGGTTTTATATTAAATAATTTTATCAAAAAAAAATTGAGTTACTCTTTTCTTATAATGAATCTGATGCTAAAGCATGCACCTCAAATAATTGCCCAATCAACAAATCAACTCTGAATTCATTGTTTCTATGCACCTTTGTCCTTTTAAACAAGATGGACGTTATTTAATTAATCAAAATTATAATACCATTCATCCCTTTCGCATTTGACATCAACCACACACATTACTGGTTGATTACTGGATTAATAACACTTAGAAATATGGCACGGCATTAACATTAATGTGTTTGCCCACAACCATCAAATAGATATACACCTCTTTCTTTTAAGCAT
The DNA here is from genome assembly GCA_000404065.3 of Pinus taeda. Lineage (NCBI taxonomy): Eukaryota > Viridiplantae > Streptophyta > Pinopsida > Pinales > Pinaceae > Pinus > Pinus taeda. The sequence continues at coordinate 10,253 of APFE031733602.1, forward strand.
ACCCATTACAAAGTAATACCATTGCATCACACACAATTCAAATTTGATTATTCTGTTATACTACCATTTCTTCAACATTCCAGCGCTCTAATTCGAAACTTAACACATCCATATAATTGTTAATTGAGGACTGTGCCTACCTGCGTTAATTTTCCCATGTCTGGTGCTTCAACATTTGCAATGATTGCCAATTGGTTTGTTTCAATTTCATGCTTCTGGTTTGTAACCATCGTTCCGCATTTAACTTTCAATTGCTGGACCGTGCTTATGGCATATCATTTCATTGTTTTATTCACAATCATAACATGAATTCAAATAAACAATGTATCAAATAAATTCTGCACCCTCTTGCTAGATCTTCTACGCCTGAGATTTATCACAAAACTATTCAGATTAACATAAGAATTCAACCCAGATTTGTTTCTGCTGAATTGAACTCAAACCTGCGGTGTCAATATATGTTAAATCACCATCTATTTTGAATGTTAGCAATGGAACAACAATTTTACTTGCACTGGGTGAAATAGATAATCGATTCATCGAAATATCATAAACTCGACTTCAGTCGACTATAGTACCACACATTAAACTTATCTTTGGCCTGATATTCGACACTAATGGCCCTTTAATCAGAAAACCCCCTCACTCTCTACTCACACTAACTCATCCTGCTACCCTTCTGATTATATAACAATGAAATTAGAGTGGCGCATCAATACATTTTCATAATGAAAATAAACGAACCCAAAAACGAATCAAATGCACACAGTCAAACATCAATCGGAGAACTAAGAAGGCGACCCAAGCCTTTCAACACACAGTGAATTAAATTATAAAATAAATGCATCTAGTTTAACAGGGAATCGATCATTTATGAGAAAACTAAGAGGAAGAATGTAATCATAATTCTTCTGGCACACTCCCCTCTCTCTACTCTGAGAGATTTAACTGCTTCTTTATTTACATATAATAATGGAGAGGTCTTCTCAGACCTTATCTCTTACAAAAAACAAGCTTTTTCCTTTTTCCATAATGATTTAAAGCGTGAAGCTTTATTCTCCACTCTTGTCCTAATTTTAACTGAAAAAACATAGAAATTCTATCCTAGATGTTTCTCCTAAACTATTTCTCTCATATCCTTTTATTTAGAAAAAGAATATTTACATAATCCTTAATTTCCTATTTTATTAAAAATAACAAAATATTAAAATTTATCACACCCCCCTTTTATCACATATTTACAAATGAAAATGGTCTTGATGCTCCTACATCATACACCCAACCTTAAAATTAATCATGATCCCATGATCATGTGTTTGGATCTGTGTATGCCTGGATCCCATATCTTGTGTTGTAGCTTTCCACTTGCCACTGCTTCTTTCTGATGTTCTTCTCCAGGTTTCCACACTTTATGCTGCATGGCTCCACTCACTAGGCTTTCAAAATCTTCTGTTGTCTTTCTTTTGTTGCTTTCCTTTTGTTTTATCATTGCTCGCCTCTTTCAGGATACTTTCACCATTATCCGCCTCATCAGTTCAATTTCTTTGTCTAACAGATTTTCTCCAGCATCTTCAATAAAACCTGTACTCACAAAACAATTGTTAGAATAAAAAATATAAGGCTTCAGTTCCTTGTACTCATTTGCCAACATTTCAGTACGCTGTTCTGAATCCTCCTCCACTATCAGCACATTAGTATGGTGATCCAAACTTTCCAAAGAATCCTCTGAAGAATTCTCAATACTGTCAACCAGTATTTATCTCATATCATCCGTCTCCATGATGTCTTTTCCCTCTTGTTCACTGCACTGAACTCTTTCATCTGCTGCAATCTCCCTGTCATACTCTGGATTCTCCAACAAATATTCTAACAATGCAATTTCTCTGTAGCATCGTTGAAGCATATCATCATCACCTGCATTCATACATAAACTTTCAGTTTGCACAAAATGTTCAACAGTATCAACTGTTACTTCCCTTATCTGTGCTTCAAACTCATTCTCTTCTTCAACATCCACAAGAACTTCCTCTTGTGATGTAACAGTTTCACAAGATTGCACATCCTCCTCAGTAAAACATGTAATCACCTCACAATTGTCAGCTACAAAAACACACGGTTTTACATTATCCAGCTGATTTGGATTTGCCCAATAACTCAAGGAATCATCAGTGATCTTCTCCTCTGCACCTGGAAACACACACAACTCATTAGTTTTAAAACTACAAGACTTTTTAGTCTTGACTACTTGCTTTAGCACTTCCCTTTTATCAGATCTGCATGTGGAATCTTCAAATTTCATCTCTGGCAGAAGAACTCTAAGTCCCTTTTTCAACAAGGAAATCACAATTTGCCTCAACCTCCTTTGCAATTGTCGCCAAATCGCTCTCTTTCCCTTCAGTGGAAAGATCCATTTTCCTTTCCGATTTTCCTGCTCTTATAACCATTCTTCTAGTACCAGCAACTGTACCTTTATTTCTGCAATCTCTCTTTCTCGAACCTCTGCGGTCATCTCATCTCTGTGGCTTTTCTCTTAACCTCTTCTTCTTCTAGAAAAACTCCTTCTGCCTTTGGCAGGCTGCTTCCTCATGAGTTTCTCACTCACCATGAGTTGTACTAGCCTCTGCAACAACAATCTCTCTTGCTAGCACTTACCTCACCAAGCTCTCCTCACTCAGTCTTTTGGTAAGTACTAGTTCACTGCCTCTGGAACCTCTTGAGCACTCCTCTACTCTCTTCAGTCTATCTCTTCAACTCACCTTCTTCTTCAGGACACTTCAATTCTCATCCTTATTCACCCTTTAGCTGAATGCCAGGTTCACTGCCACCTTCTCTCCAACCATAAACTTAAATCAAAAATTTCAGATCAAAAAAATCATCTCATCTTTAAGATCTTG
>APFE031733604.1:9752-23090 GCA_000404065.3 Pinus taeda
TGTAGCTCTGATGTGATTTTACGAGATTGATGATCGTGATATCGCTCGGTGCGGGGTCCTGCCTTTGCCTCGTGGCATCCCCAATTGCGATCTGCCGATACGGCGATTGCCTTATTGCTCGGCCCAGTCCTTATGCAACATCGCCTATCTGCCTCCGACCCGATATGTTGGGGATCGGAGATCAGGGGTTTTTTCTATTCAGCTTAAATCTCTGTTTGACCTCCTCCAATGCGATTTTCTTCATAAAGCCTTTTAGGCCATTTTTTTGAAGATTTACCTATTTTTCTAAAGAACCAAGGGCATCTTATTTCTGCGATAACTTTTGCAAACTAAGTCCATTTTTGCCCATTCAAGTTGCAGCAAATTCAGAACGATACGATCTCTACAATGGGGATATTTCCGAGAGCAACATGCGACTTTCATTTTCCTATGATTTACAAAGGATTACTTCCATTTGGCACCTTTTACCTCTTATATGATGTCTTTTAGACTTAGAGGTTTATCCAGGATCCATTTTTGGATCATGGAAGAGGATGGTCGGGTAGCAAAGTAGTCATAAGAAAAGGATGTCAAAGACACTACCCCACAAAGGCATGCAATGACTCTAGAGCCACAAAGGGAATATGTGGAGGTCCCAAGACCTGAAGGAAAAGATGTTGATGTTGTTCCCTGAGTTGAGGAACAAACAAAGGAAATTAGGATAAAGCGAGAGCTAGTTGAAAAATTTGTTGACGTCAATCTGCCAAACCCCACACCAGCTGCGAGACAACTGGAGGAGGTCACTGTCAAACAAGAGTTGATTGAACAATGTGTAAAAAGAGGGCCTCCTCTTAAGGAAAGGTGCCAGTTACAATTCAAATAAAACATGCAGCTAAAAATGGAAATCATAAAGCTAAGGAAGTAGGTACTCCACTTACAGAGAAAAGTGAGGATGCACAAGAAGAATGTTGCGAAAACTTGGGTTGAAACTATTTTAGTAGTAGTGCAGACTGAAGATAGGATCACAACTTTAGCGGCTAGACAAACCAATTCATTTTTGCATTTGTTTGAGTCACGTGAATTTTTGTTGATTGCAAAGATTTAGAAATGGCAGGTTGCTACAACTCACCTTCAACAAGGGACCATTCCTTTAGAATCCCACTGGGAAGGAGTGAGGGGAATCCATGAGAAAGCTGCAAAAATAGTTACTAATTACATGTACCAGATAAAGAAATAGAAAAGGAAGCAGGAGAAGCAACATAAGAAAATTGAGGAACTAGAAGAGTAGGTGCAATCGCTGAAGGTCGACAAGGAAGAAATGTTCACTCTAGCACAACAGGTAATGGCTTACTGACCCCCTGCTCACAACTATGTTCTGTTCCTCCATGAATAATATTTATTATTTTGTTTAGAAATAATTCACCAGGAAATCATCCATGTAATAGAAGACTGAATACAGTTTTTGTGTATCTTGAGGAGTCACAGTACCCTAAACCAACACTTGATGTGCAAACTCTATATGCATAATTACTTTCTGGGTGATGATCAATCATTCAACCCAGTGCCATACATGGGGCATATTTAGTTAAGAGAATTTACCTCCTACATAGTTAATCAGGTTAAGAGGAAGAAGGCCTTCAACACGTTCGAAGAGAATCAAGAAAATAGACCACTTGTCCTTCGGATGCAGCATTGTGAGTCTGTGAATGTTTACAATAGACACCATACCTTCTTGGAGATTGAAGGACGAAAAGGAAGAATACTGAAAACCTAGAAATGGTGTGCTGACATGCGCACAAAACAAATTTGTACTTGTCAGGAGGAGGCCCGGGACAACTCTTAGAAATGGCGGATGCTATCATCGTCAGCCGTTAGGACAAGTGAACCTTTTGGGGCCCCAAAATTTGCTCAGGATTTCAATAGAGTACCTCATTTTATTGCATGCATACAACATCATGGGACACGATGGATGGGTTTGAGGTTCCAGTTCCCCATTATCTGGCGGCCAGTCAATCATTATACCCTAGCTTACATGGTAGATGAGCATTGGTGGAACGAAGTCCTCAGGAAAAATGGATATAATCTTCTAGGAACAAAAATGGCTGCAAAATATGATCTCACGCAGCTTCATGCTGATCACAACAACTCCAACCCAGATCTGCGCAGGTGACGAGTTGCATGATGACATGCAAAAAGACTAGTTGGGGGCAGATGTTGGTGGCTGAATTTGCATATTTTTACCAACCTTTTTACCCTATTTCCTATATCAATTTACACCATTGTTTGTCAATTTATATTATAGACCGCATATGTATATCTCTTGTCATGTCTTTATGGGTCATTAATCAATGAAGCATATTCATAGGGGATTCTTTCCTAAGCGGCTTGCTAATTTGATTATTCTTGCAGATTTGGATTAAGAATGATCAAGACTGTGGTTTAGTCAATGGTGACCATCGAGCTGACAACTCTATCCTAGGACACCAGCTACAATGATGGATCAAACTCTCAATCAACGCACATGTATATTTATATTCTGTTTTACTTTGGAAACCACTATGTAATTGTAGGTAGACAACTGTCGTAATCCTTAGAGATGTTAGTGTTAACAAATTGTATAAGTAGAGTTATGGGGCTATGAAATCCAGTTGTTAAGATCGCAAGATAATTAGGCTAACTCTGAGTCTATAACAACATACTTTGTAATGTAATTTTTGTTAATGAAATTTTGGTCTTCTAAGCATTTCATGACTTCTTGATCTTGCCACAGCCCTGATCATGGAGTTGGGCCCACTCTCTTGACTAGGTGCCACTAGAATAGTTGCGTGCATAGATTTATTTCAGTTGAGTTATTTATTGTTGCGAATGATTATCAGTGTGTTGTCGTGAGTCTTAACTTGTTGTTACTCTTATTGTTGTTACAGTGATTGCTTGCTGTTACACATTGTTAATTTTATAATTGAATGTTCAATGTTGGGTAGGAAAACTGTGGCCTGCATATACTTTGCATGATAGCCTTGAAATAACTCATAAAGCCCTAGGTTGAAAATTAATGTGGAATTGGGTGAATTTCATGATTCATACATGAATGCAACACATATGCTGATCTTGTTCAGTAATGTCGCATATAAATCATGTGATAATTTATTTAGTATGATGAAATACATTTGTGGGTGTTATGCATGGTAGTCGCATACATACACTGACATGTTCTATGGAAGTCACATATATGCACTAGGGTTTGAATTGTTGCTTGATGATGTATGCTCTATTTGCTATTATTTTTCAATGGTGTCTTGATCATGATGATCTTTTTTTGGCAGTGTTGATTGGGTTGATTTAGTTGTGGATTGAAATATTGGTTAGTGATGATTCTACAATATCTTAATCTGTGATTAAGTTTCTATTGTGATTCAGTATGTCAATAACTCAATGGTTGATGTTGTGATTCACTTTCAGAATTCATCAAATTAATATTTCTACATAGGTGTTATTCAGAGGAAGTGCGTATATACGCAGGTTGTCTTAAAAAAAGTGGCATATACATTTGAAGTTAATATTGACCAAGGTTTGTTGTGACTATACATGGCTTCTGTGATGATTGTCTGTTATTCAATAGTGTGATGAATCAGTGAATGGTTGAATAGTTGACGTGTGGAAATATTATCTTGATTTGATCTATTTTCATTGACTGAGATTTAGTTCAGTAATTGGATTGCTTCAATATTCAGTGATTTGATGTCTTAGTGACTAAGTTGGTTTAAGGTGCTTCAGTGATTGTTTTTCAGATTCCATGATTCAGTATTCAATTTGGTATTGGACATATTGTTGGTGTGGGTCCAGTATGAAAATTTTATGAAAGGTGGCCTACATGTTTTAATGATTAATTGATAGATGGATCCAGTGTGAAACATTTTGAAACGTGGTCCACAAGGTGATTGAGGGATGCATCCTTCAGTGAGGGGGTAGGAGAACCGTTCAAATAGGAGTTGATAAATGAGATCAGGGGGTTGTAGCTCCCTTCCAGTGGATTCTAGAGAATGGGTGGAGGTTTTAGCCTCTTGCGAGTAGGTGCCTGTGTGCTGGTAAGATTTTGTGCCAATACAATATGTATTGAAGATTTTATTTAAATATTAAGAAAGAATACAAAGATGAAAACAATGGTGTTTTTCTACCACATTTGTTTTCCACCTAAAATCCTTGTGTCCTCATGTTTTGATGTGTTTCTCATGTGTTGATCTTCTCCATAATATTCATGGTTATTATAGAATGAATAACTAAAGAAACAATGATGCACTGGTTAAGTTAAATCACCGATGAAACTTATAAAACTTAAATACACTGGATATAAACGATTTTATTTAACTGGAGTCATATACACACTCAAGTTTCATAAATGATAGTAGCATACATATTTTTGAATAAAAGTTGGAATTTTAAAGTGAATTAAAAATACTAATTCAGCCCCCCCCCCCGCCCCCCTCAAGTATTTTTCCTAACAATTTGTATCATAGAAGGTCCCTTAGAAGAAGCTTGATTGTTTAAAGGGATATCTATCAAAATGAGCAGTCAAGAGGGAGTATCTTCTAACAAGCCACCTTTATCTAATGGAACTAACTTTATGTTTTTGAAAATCAGAATGAGAGCATATTTGTAGGCACTAGGAGCTGATGTATGGGGAATTGTCGAAGGTGGATATCAATTCCCGGCCTCCATTCCCACAGAAGATGAAGGAAAGAAACAATATAAGACCAATGCAAAGGTTGTAAATGCTATCTTGTTAGGTTTGGATAAGTATGAGTTTGTGAAAGTCATGCAGCTGAGCACCACAAAGGAAATATGGGATAAGCTTGTTCAAAGCTATGAAGGTGACTCTAAGGTAAAAAAGTGCTAAACTTTAAACTTATAGAATTCAGTATGAGACTCTTAGAATGCATAATGATGAAAGAATTGCAATAGTTTTCCTTACAATAGACGAGATTATAAACACAATGAAAATTCTTGGTGATAAAATAAAGGATACTACTATTATTGAAAATTTTTTGATATCACTAACCCCAAAGTTCGATTCCAAAGTTTGTGCCATTGAATAAATGCATGATTTGAAGAGTCTCACTATTAAACAACTTCAAGGGACCTTGACGACATTTGAGATGAGAAAATGGGATCCATAAGGTGTTAGAGAAGTAACATTCAAAGCCACAAAGAAAGGGAAAGAAAAGGAATAGCATAAAGATACATGTTACATTTTATCTGAAGAAGAAGAAAATTTTGTGAAGAAGCTCCAAGTAGGAATTGGTAGGTTCAAAAGCAAGCTTCGTTTCAAATTTTTTTCATGTGGAAGAGTAGGTCACTATGCCACTAAGTGTCTTTATAAATAAAATCATGAAAAAGGAAATAATGTTTCAAATAATAATGACAAATGAGGTTTTACTAGCAAGAAAATTTTTTATACTCGTGAAGATACTGAATATTCTTCCAATAATGAGGATGATGAATCAAATCAAGATTCTCAATTACTTATGGAGTTTGAAGAACAATTTGTAGATAATTATGATGATGATGAATTTATGTATGCTCTAGAAGAAATTGATAGACTCAGGGACATAAACAAGAACCAAGAAAAAGAAAATCAATATGTATAAAGAGAACAACCTAGTTGAAGAAATAACCCAGTTTAAGGTATGTCTAGAAGAGGATAAAAATAAAAGAAACTTTGAGGAAACAAGTCCAAGAAAGGGAAAAGAACTGTGAAATATTAAAACTTGAAATTTTGGGTCTAAGAAAGGAAATTGAGAAAAAAAAAAAGCTCTAAATCTTATATTTGCTAAAGGATCTGAAACTTTAGAAGAAACCATTAAAGTTTAGCGTTCTACACTAAAAAAGATAGGTCTTGGATACAATCCAACTCAAAATGGTGAAGCATAAGAACCTATGAAATATTTTCAAGTAGATAAAAAAATCTAAGTCAATTCTGTAAGAGGAAGCAATCATCATAATAGTATAACTCATCAAAAGGATGAAGGGTCAGACTATACTCAGGAAAACAAACCTTTCCATGAACAAAGGGAAAGCTATTCAAAAATTTATTATACTCCCAAGTGTATTAATTCAATGGTCAATGCTTCACTTGTCACAACTTTGGTAATAAAGAAGTTAATTGTGTTTCTTATAAAATAATTATGACTAACAAAGCAAGAAAAAAACATAATGCAAACAGGTCAAAGAAGTCTTTTTATAATGCTTTGTCCCCTCTTCAGAATGAATTTGAATGTTCTATTTGCAATAAATTTGTTCATGAAGAAACTGAATGAAAAAGCAAGATAATTTCATCTTATCAACATGAACAGAAGACAAAGCCTCCCAAGATATAGAAAAACAAAATTACTTCCTCTGAAAATTGTGGTCTAGCATTGTATGCAGGAGATCAAGAGAATCTACGGTACATAGACAATGGTTGTTCATGAATTAAGAAAGAAAATAATGTGACTTTTGGTAATAATTCATCTGCTACCATTAAAGGAAAAGGATCTGTGATATTAAAAGAAAAGGTAAAAGATGAGAATGTATTATGGTTGATGGGCTAAGACATAACTTGTTAAGCATTAGTCAAATGTGTGATCAGGGGCATGAAGTTATTTTTAGATCAAAGAATTAATAAATTTGGATATGGGTAAGACTGTAATCAAGGGAACCATAACTCCAAGCAATGTCTATATCCTAGAAGGTGAAAAAGAGCACTGATTTTTGAGAAAATCTGAAGAAAGTTGGCTCTGGCACAAAAGATTGGGATACCTCATATTTTCTCAACTATACAAATCAACAAAGAAGAGAGTAGTTTGTGACTTGCTAGACATCTCTCCTCCTGAAAATAGTATTTGTAAATCATGCCAATTTGGTAAGAAATCCAAAATTCAGTTTAAAGCTAAGGAATGCACTATGGGTAAACCCCTTCAACTTGTTTACGTTGATTTATGTGGACCTATGAGAAAGAAGTCTCCTCATGGTGAATAATACTTAATTCTATTGATTGATGAGTTTACAAGAATGTGTTAGGTTGGTTTACTAAAGTATAAATATGAGGCATTTGAACAATTCGAAATATTCAAGGCTATCATGGAAAATAAATTGGAATTAAAAATCAAATGTATTAGATCTGATAGAGGAGGAGAATTTATATTAGATGTTTTTTTCAAATTTTTTGAGTAGAAAGGCATCAAAAGATATTTCACCATAGCTAAAAATCCTCAAAAAAATGGAGTGGAAAAAATAATGAACATCATAGTTCAACGAATGGCGCTTGCCATGCTTGATAAGTTTGGAACACCTCACACCTTCTTCGGAGAAGAAACACATATAACTGTGGATATACTCAACAAAGCCCATGTTCAAGTAAACAATGATAAAAATATGTATGAACTCTGGCATGGTAAATCTACAACTGTAAAGCACTTTAGAATCTTTGGAAGAAAATGTTTTATAAATAAAACTGATGATAAGCTTGGAAAGTTTGAATCTAGAGCTAATGAAGGAATCTTTCTTGGTTACTCTTCTAGAAGTAAAGGATATAAATGTTATAATGAAAGGATCCAAAATATTGTTGAAAGTATAGATGTTTTGAATGATGAAGCATCCATAGGTACCAAAAAGGAAGCACAATCAGATGATGAACAAGTCCCTAGTAAAATCCAATAAGTTGTAGGAGAAGAAGAAACAGAAGCATTAGAAGAAGGAAATGAAAATGTCGGTGTTAGAAAAGACTCCATTGAGATATGTCTAGAAAAATCATCCTGAATCTCAAATTATAAAGAAGCATGAGTACAAACTAGAAGAACTTTTGTTGGATCATCTAGTCACTTAGCCTTAATATCCACAATTGAACCTTAAAATGTGAATGAAGCTAACAAAGATGAATGTTGGGTTAAAGGATTGAATTAAGAGCTTGATCAAATAGAAAACAAACATACATGGGAACTTGTACCAAGGCCCCATAATAAAAATATAATTGGGACAAAGTGGTTATTTAAAAATAAATTGAATGAAAATGGAGAATTAATTCAAAACAAAGAGAGACTTGTATGGAAAGGCTACACTCAACATGAAGTGATAGACTTTTAAACGTATTTGCGCCTATAGCTAGACTTGAAGCCATAAGAATGTTTCTTGCATTTTCCAACTTCCGTGACTCTAAAGTATATCAAATGGATGTTAAATATGAAATTATAAATGGGGACCTAGAAGAAGAAGTTTATATTGAACAACTTGAAGGATTCATACTTGGAAATGATAAAAATCTTGTTTGCAAACTCAAGAAGGAACCATATGGGTTAAATTGGGCTCCTCATGCATGGTATTATCATATTCACAGGTATCTTCAACAACAAGGATTCAAGAAAGGATCTGCTGATAGAAATATGTACATCAAATATGAGAAAGAATAATTTTTTGTAGTACTAGTTTATGTTGATGACATCATAGTTGGAAGCAATGTTGAACATGTGATTCAAGGATTTTCTTTAGCAATGCAGCAATTATTTGAAATGTATTTACTTGGTGAGCTAATATACTTTCTTAGTCTTCAAGTTCATCAAACTAAGGATGGTATCTTCCTCTCCCAAATCAAGTATCTCAATCAGATTATGAAGAAATATGGACTATAATATTGTAAACTTGTATGTACACCAATGGTAACAAGATGGAATCTCAGCCAAAATGGTGACTCTTCTATAGTTAATCAACACAAATACATATCAATATTTGGAAGCTTGATTTATATTACTAGTACAAGGCCAGAAATTATGCATGTATTTCGCATAGCTAGACGATTCCAAACAAATTCTAAGGAAACTCATCTCGCAATAGTCAAGAGGATATTCAAGTATCTACAAGGAACTGAAGATATTGGTCTATGGTATCCAAAAAAGATATATTTTTCAGTTCATGCTTACACAGATGCAGATTGGGCATGAAATGTTGATGACTGCAAAAGTACTAGTGAAGAAGCATTCTATTTGGGACCTCACATAGTTTCTTGGTTCAGTAAGAAACGAAGTTCTATTGCTTTATCAACTACTGAAGCAGAATATATTGTTTCTTCAACTGGTTGTAATCAACTTCTATGGATGATCCAAACATTACAATATATTGAAGTCACTTTCTCTCAAACCGTACCTATTATTTGTGAAAATACTAGTGCCATAATTATCACTAAAAATCTTGTCATGCACTAAAAAAATAAGCACATCCTAATCAATTACAATTTTCTTAGAGAGTAAGTTCTAGAACAAAAAGTCAAGTTGGAATATATTCCTTCAAAATAACAATCTGCATATTTACTCACCAAGCCTCTTCCACATGATTCCTTTGAATATCTCAGACATAAGTTAGGAACGATTCCTACCTCTTCACTCTGCTAATTAATAGAACATGAACAAACTTTACATGTCTAGGGGGAGTTGTGACTATAAAAGTAAGCAGTTTGTATTTTATATGTGGTTCTTATGAAAGACAGTCACGTGTATACACGAATATTGATCTAGATAATCCCGTATGCTTATTTTTTATGATAAAAAGTTCTCATAGGTTTCGGGGGAGAATTTTCTATGCTTCTGTTGGCATTATGACACAGGTTTGGCTCTATGACATAGGTGTTGTCCTTGATGGCAACTCACTCAAATGGCAGATCACAGTTCAAGCTCTCAGAATGAAAGAAAATGAGGTATACGCAGGTTCCTCTTACCAAAGTCGCATATACACGCGGGATCACCGATCAAAAGGCGCGTATACGTATGCACGGACTTTCATGCAAAGAAAATCGCGTACATGTGGGAAAAATTATGTTTGGTCCATGGCATTTAGTCCAACATATTTGAACCTATGGTTTTGGTCGTCTTGCATCCAAAGTGTTGAACCCGGGTGTTGAGTCCCTAGTATTGGTTCTCAATGGTTTTGGACCATGGTTTGAGTAAGGCCTAAGACTATAAAAAGGGAAGGAGATCATTTGGCAAGGGTATCGACTGAAGTGTTGAATATCTTAAGAGGAGTAAGATCTGGAATACCGGTGATTGGTTTTTGGTGCATCGCTGGATCTGAATCAAGGAGGAACCTGAGCATTTCAAGATGGATAAGTTCTATTGATGTGTCACATCTCAAGGCTTGAAGAGGAGTATCTTTGTGTGTTTTTGATCTCTTATATTTGGCGCCTGTTTTGATCTATAAATTTGATAATCTGGGTATAACTGATGTCTGAATACTTGAAAAGGGGAAATTATCTTTTATAGATCCGTACGCAGGTTTGGCACATCAGAGGCGCGTATACACGCCAGTTCAGAAAGCGAAGACAGCGTATACACTGGTTGGCCTTGATACATCTGTGTATGTACGCAGGTTTCTCCATTTTGAAGTAGCCTACGTCTCATAAAATATGCTTTAGCTGCTTCTGTTTATTGCTGCAGTGTTCTGGGTTCAGAATTAGTGTCTGGTTACTATTACTGTTTTCTGGTTACAACATTATGAGAAGTGATTGGTTGATTCTATATTGGTTTTTACAAAGGAGATTGATTGATGCAGATATACTTGATGTTTGATTGATGTTATTCATGGATCCAGTCTGAAAATTTATGAAACGTGGTCCCTGGAAGAAAAGAGAAGGTTGTAGCCTTCTGTAGGTCAGCAACTACATACTAGTACCTATGCTAGTACAAGAGCTAAAGGGGGTTGTAGCTCCCTTCTAGGAGAAGCTGGAGAACGAGAGAAGGTTGTGGCCTTCTGTAGGTAGTAGTCTACATATTGGTATAAGACTACACCAGTACATAATCATTGTAAAAGGAAGTTTCTAATTGAAAGACCATAGAGACAAATTGCATTAGGTGGTTTTCACCCACATTGGGTTTCCACCTTACATATTGTGTTCTTTTGTGTGACTGTCTGCTCTATTTTTTGTTCCTAGTTACTGTTTATATGGTTCTAACACATAGATTAATGATCAACATCTGAAGAATAAATTAAATTATAAGTTTGCAAGTTATACACGAGTTTCATTAACTAGAGTTGCGTATACATGCTGTTTTCACTAACTGAAGTAGCGTATACAAATATTTATATGAATTGAAAAAGAATTTAATAATACTGATTCACACCCCCCCCTCTCAATATTATTTCCAACAATTGGTATCAGAGCAGGTCCTTCAGAAGAAGCTTGACCTCTTGAAGGAAGATCTATCATCATGAGCAACTACGAGAAAGAGGCATCCATCAGGCCACCAATTTTTGATGGGAGCAACTTCGTCTATTGGAAGGCAAGAATCACAGCCTATCTTCAATCCCTTAGTACAGTAGTTTGGGATAATGTGGAAACAGGATACACATTTCCATCAGCAACTCCTACAGATATGGCTGGTAAGAAGTAGTATGAAACAAATGCAAAGGCTGCCAATACTCTATTAGGGAGTCTATCTCAATCAAAATTTGTCAAGGTTATGCAGCTCAAAACCACAAAATAAATATGGGACAAGATCGTTCTGAGCTATGAAGGAGATGATCAGGTAAAACGAGAAAAAATACAAACTCTCAGAATTCAATATGAAAATCTCAGAATGCACAATGATGAAAGTGTGGCTAACTATTTCCTACGTATAGATGAGATTGTAAATTGTATGAAAAACTTGGGTGAAGAAATAAAAGAAGTTGTTTTGGTTGAAAAGGTTCTAAGATATTTCTCTTCTAAGTTTGATTCAAAAGTTTCTGCCATAGAAGAAAATCAAAATCTACAGAGCATTACCATGTCACAGCTGCACAGAATTCTAACTGCTTAGGAAATGAGAAAAGGGGGACCATCAGATAGGAGAGAAGTTGCATTCAAAGCCTCAGGAAAAGGAGATTACAATGAGTTAGGACATATGTCTGAAGAAGAGGAAGAATCAAAATTTGTCAAAAACCTTCAACGGGGAACTAGAAGATTCAAAGGTAAGCTGCCTTTCAAATGCTTTGCTTCTTAAAGAGTCGGTCACTATGCTACAAAGTGTCCTCGTAAAGATAAACTAGACAAAGCTAAGGAACCTGTTAGATGGAACAAAAAACAGAATGTAAGCAAGAAGAGCTATTATACACATGAAGACAGTGATGAATTTTCAAATAGTGATGAAGATGAACAAGGTAATGATTATAGACTTTTGATGGCTTTTGAAGATGATGACTTCTTGGATGCTATAGATGAAGAAGGTCTTTATGAAGAAATTTCTAAACTCAAAATTTGTTTTGAAGAAAAGAACATGATTATAGACACTTTGACATTCCAACTTGCTGAAAGGGAAAAACATAATGAAAAGTTAGAATGCGAAATTGTGGGAATTAGAAAAGATATTGAGAAAACAAAAGCTCTTAATCTTAAATTTGCTAAAGGATCTCAAACTTTAGATGATATTATCAAAGTGTATTGTTCTCCTCTAATCAAGACAGGTCTTGGATATACTGAAGAAGCATCTCAAGCACGGAAGCAAGCACAAAAGCCATCCACCTCCAAAAGTTATCTTGATGCAGCAAAGAGAACTGAACTGGTTGACAATCGAGAGCAAAAGCATAATACAGATCACCAGGTAAATCAAGGAAAATTTACTTCAAGAATGAACAAAGATTACCAAGTAAATCAGGGGCAATATACTTCAAGGATGAACATAAGCTATAACCAACCACAGGTAAACCATTCTCAATTTTCCTCAAGAAGGAATGTCAATGGAAACTACAATCATTTTGTCGGTAGGTTTCATAATCGCAGAAATTTCTTCAATGGCCAATGTTTCTCTTGTCATAACTTTGGTCACAAAGCTGCTCAATGTGTTGCCTACAAGACCATCATGACTAGAGAAGGTCAAAAACAAAGGATTATGACTGGGATCATGAAAAGAACCTACAATAACTTTTATACTCTTGAAAATGAAATAGAATGTTCTATTTGTAACAACTTCGGTCATGAAGATTCTGAATGCAGGAGCAGGTTTCGGCAAACAACTCAGAAGGAGCAAGCTTCATTGAGTTCAAAAACATGGAAAAAGAAAGAACCGCAACCAGAAAGATGTGGTATAGCCTTATATGCGGAAGGACAGGAAAATCAGTGGTACATCGATAATGGATGGTCAAAACATATGACAGGAGTTAAAGAAAAACTTCAGCCATACAGTTGTTGGCATTATGGCACGTGTTTGGAGCTATGGCACAGGTGTTGCCCTTGATGGAAACCTTCTTTGGTAACAGATCTCAGTTCAGGCACTCAGAAAGTAGAAAAATACATATACGCAGGTTCATCTAGACGAAGGCGCGTATACACGCGGGTTATACATTACAAAAGCACGTATATGTTGGTGA
>APFE031733608.1:0-16781 GCA_000404065.3 Pinus taeda
AGCAATGAAAATTGTGATGAATTTATGATCACTACAATGTCCTTTCTTCATTATCAAAATGGTGGCATTCACTTGTAATTCTTGTGTATAACACTACATATAGATCCATGGGTTGGTACTCCAGATACAATCCTATGTGTTGAATTTCTAGCAATGGCGTGGGTACCTTTTTGAATACCCCTTTCTAGGATTTTGGTTAAGAGCCCATATCCACAGGTTGTTGTTATCGACTTTGATCCCCTTCATGGGGCATGTGCATCATTACAACTCCACATATAATTCCTCAAGTCGAATTTCTATAAATTACATGGCCATTTTTTCTAATGTCATAATTTGATGTTTTGGTTAAAGACCCATATCCATAGGTAAGCGGTCTCGAGTTCAATTTCCTATAGTAACAATGCACCACTACAACTCCACATACTACTACTTTGTGGGTTGAATTTTACCAATAATATAGATACATTGTTGAGCGCTGCATAATTTCACATTTTAATTACAAACCCATACCAACCAGTAGTTTCTTTACACCATAGTTATACAGATTTTTATTTATCCTTGTACCAATCAACACATGAAACGATTAAGCAATTCCATGTGTATTACTCAAAATGGTTTGAATCTTAGAACAAACATTATTTATTATTTAGAGTTTAAATTGCAACTACATTTATGTATCAATGAGAAACGTTGACAACACTGTATTGAAAGATGGTATGGAGGCATAATATATACTGTGATCCTTACACTACACACCACCCGCTGCTTGTATCACCACCGTCCCTTCCCCTTGATGTTTCCACACCTACACCATCACAATCACTGACTAGTATATATAGTATGCATCCTCAATATAGGATTTATATTTTACCAGTATAAGCGATGCGGGCAAATGGAAATGGACTCCCAATATGTCAATGTTAAGGCACTCAATGACAGATGAAGGTAGCTGGTCTTTAGGGGGCAAATTCGAACATTGCAGGGTTTAGAATCCTGGAAGCAACGTTTGTGTTCACTGAATGCTTTTTTAATGTCAATGTTAAGGTACTCACTGACAGATGGAGATCGCTGGTCTTCGGGGGCAAATGCAAATTCTGCAGTGTTTTGAATCTTGGACGCAATGTTTGTTTTCGCTGAATGCCTTTCTAACACATTTATTTGATAATGTATCAACTGAAACCATGTGCTAAAGTTTCTCTGTTGTGCTCTGCCCCGGTTAAATACTTGGCCAGTCCATCAGGTGACACGGTATCAAAACAGATCGGAGTGCAAATATCGAGATTTAAAGATTGTGAATTTAATGAATTTGGCTACAAATCAATTGCTGGAATAGCTCAGTTGGTTAGAGCGTGTGGCTGTTAACCACAAGGTCGGGAGGTTCAAGCTCTCCTTCTAGCGCCATCTTTGTTAATTTGTTGTTCAGTTAATTGGTTTCCGACCTTGATCCTTATCAAAGAATTCTAATCTTACTTTCTATCTTTACCGGCATGTGTCCTCTTTATAAATTGTTTTGGAAAAATTTTCAAAAACTGCGCTTTTTATATGTTTATTAGTCGTTCAGAAAATTGGCTCGGCCTCGAATCTTTTTCAAAGAATTATAATCATAATTTCAATCTTTAGCGGCATTTGCCTCTGTACGCTGCTCTGTTTATAAATTGTTTTAGAAAAAGTTTCAAACACTGCTCTGTTTATATGCTTATTAGTCGTCCAGAAAATTGGCTTCGGCCCTCGAATCTTTTCAAAGAAATATAATCATAATTTCTATCTTTAGCGGCTTGTTGTTCAGTTAATTGGTTTCCGACCTTGATCCTTATCAAAGAATTCTAATCTTACTTTCTATCTTTACCGGCATGTGTCCTCTTTATAAATTGTTTTTGAAAATTTTTCAAAAACTGCTCTGCTTATATGTTTATTAGTCGTTCAGAAAATTGGCTCGGCCTCGAATCTTTTTCAAAGAATTATAATCATAATTTCAATCTTTAGCGGCATTTGTCCTCTGTTTATAAATTGTTTTAGAAAAAGTTTCAAACGCTGCTCTGTTTATAAATTGTTTTAGAAAAAGTTTCAAATACTGCTCTGTTTATATGCTTATTAGTCGTCCAGAAAATTGGCTTCGGCCCTCGAATCTTTTCAAAGAAATATAATCATAATTTCTATTTTTAGCGGCATTTGTCCGTTTATAAATGGTTTTGGAAAAAAGTTCAAGCCCTGCTCTGTTTATATATTTATTAGTCATTGAGATTCGGCCCTCTAATCTTTTCAAAAAATTATAATCATAATTTCTGTCTTTAGCGGCATTTGTCCTCTGTTTATAAATTGTTTTGGAAAAAGGTTCAAGCGCTACTCTGTTTATAAATCGTTTAGAAAATTAGCTTTGGCCCTCGTAACTTGCTGCGAATCTTTTCAAAGAATTGTAATGTAGCTTCTGTCTTTAGCGGCATTTGTGCTCGTATAAATTGTTTTTGAAAAGGTTCAAGCGATTGTTTTCAAAGAATTATAATCATAATTTCTGTCTTTAGCGGTATTGTCCTCTGTTTATAAATTGTTTTGGAAAAAGGTTCAAGCCCTGCTCTGTTTATAAATCGTTTAGAAAATTAGCTTCAGCTCTCATAACATGCTGCGAATCTTTTCAAAGAATTCTAATGACAGTTTCTGTCTTTAGCGGCATTTGTGCTTTGTATAAATTGTTTTTGAAAAAGTTTCAAGCCCATCTTCTTGCCGCATCTGTGTTTATAAATCGTTCCGAAAATTAGCTCCGGCCTTCACAACTTGCTGCGAATCTTTTCAAAGAATTATAATGATAGTTTCTGTCTTTAGCGGCATTTGCGCTTGTATAAATTGTTTTTGAAAAAGGTTCAAGCCCTCTTTCTTGCGGCATCTGTGTTTATAAATCGTTTAGAAAATTAGCTCCGGCCCTCATAACCATCTGCTATAACTTGCTGCGAATCTTTTCAAAGAATTCTAATTATACTTTTTGTCATTAGCCACATTTGTGCCTGTATAAATTGTTTTCGAAAATAGCTTCGGCCCTCATAATCGTCTGCTATACCTTGCCGAAATTAGCTCCGGCCATCGTAACCGTGTGCTTTAACTTGCCGCAAATCTTTTCAAAGAATTCTAACGATAGTTTGCCGCAACTCTTTTCGAAGAATTATAATGATAGTTCCTACCTTTAGCAGCATTGGTGCTTGTATAATTCGTTTCCAAAAAAAGCTTCGGCACTCAACCATTTGTTATAACTTGCTGCAAATCTTTTCAAAGAATTCTAATGAGTAGTTTCTGTCATCAAATCGTTCTGTTATATCTTGCTGCAAATTTACATACTAGTTCTGGACAGCACTAGAGTTGAAATGTGGATTTGGTTCGGAGATTTTGGCTTCAACATCGATCGAAACCACTGAATCAGTGATCCATTTCAAAAGCATTCTGATGATATTTTCGGGCTTCATTCCCTTCTGCTATAACTAGCTACAGATCTGGTCAAAGATTCACATAATCGTGCCGGCCTGGATTTGATATGTGGATAGGGTTCGGAGATTTTGGCTTCCAAGATCGACTTAAACCAGACAAAACCAGTGGTTTATTTGGGCTCGAGCTTATCCCTGAGAGGGCCATTCACCGCACTTGGACCAAATATTCAGAACAATGTGTTCAAAGTGGAATGCTTTTAGTGATATCTGAGAGAACCATTTACCGCACTTAGGACCAAATATTCAGAACAATGTGTGCAAAGAGGAATTATTTTCCTGAGAAAAGTGTCCATGCAAACATAAAGATTTATTTTATCTTGAACCCAACATTTATTCGACAGAGGTTCTAACCATTTAAGTGGTTATTGTTTGAAAAATATTCTGGACTTGCAAAGCACAAAAATAATCAATTATTTTTAAGTCTTTCAGACTTCTTTTTCCAAACTTTCACCGCTAACCTTCATTTATCCTTTGGCCTCTACAGTGACATCTGTCCAGTAGTAATTACACCTGTAATCTCAAAGTAATAAGCTTGAAGTAATGATTTCGAGGGTAATGCAAAGGATTATTTATGCCTCTTCTAAATCCAGGGACGATTGTGTATCCTAGGCTTTAAATCTAGGGATGGTTGTGTATTCTAGGCTTTGAACATCTATCTAACTACTTTAAATTGATAAGTTTGCCCTGTTACTCTTACAGGGTGAATATCATAGTGCATGAAGAATACTCTAGATTTCATGATGCACGATGAAAATAAGCTTGAATTAATGATTTCGAGGGTAATGTAAAGGATTATTTATGCCTCTTCTAAATCTAGGGACGGTTGTGTATCCTAGGCTTTAAATCTAAGGATAGTTGTGTATTTTAGGCTTTGAACATCTATCCAACTACTTTAAATTGATAAGTTCATCTTGTTACTGTTACACTATGAATGTAACAATGAATATTATGGTGCATGAAGAATAATCTGGATTTCATGATGCACGATGAACAATTTTGCTTATGCCATATCAAGTTAGGAGTAAGTTCATGTTAATCTGCATCAATGAGAGCATTTTGCATGGGTTCAAACTTTGTCTTATTCTTTACTTTTCTATTGAATATGGGTTATTATGATAACTATATGTGCATGGCTTGAAAGAGGAGACCACTGGTGAGTTTCGCTATGGCTAACTCGTGGAAAGCTGGAAACTGGGATGGGTTGAAGTAGTATCTCACGCTACCATGATGGTTGTTGCTCCTCATGGGATTGGTTGGAATAGTCAGTTGGAGCACTATTTAAATCCTATCAGAGTCCTTTAAGGTTAAGATCAAATTAAATTTGCTTCAAGATGGAGAGTTGGCTTACTTGCAAGGTTTCATTCCTTCTTAAATGTGCATTCAGTGTGGATTGAGATAAACATGTTAGGAAAAACGTGGCAACACTCAATAGGCTAGAGCCATGAATTGTTACCGCTCATGTACAAGAATATTATTACAGCTAAATACGTCGAATATTACAAAATAATAATACAAACAATCAAATAATATTAGATTACATCTTCAAATTTAAAAGGAAAAAATAATAATAATAATAATAATTAATAATTTTAACTCATATTTTCAACTTATCTTCCTACTGTTTTACTCAAATTTCAAGTGGGAGCAGTCGTTGGATACAAAATTTTATTCTCCGTCCGAAGAGTACCTATGTGACATACTTTTGATGGACTCTACTACATGAAAAATGAGAAATACATGAAAAAATGTGATTGTACAAAATTTTATTCTCCGTCCGAAGAGTACCTATGTGACATACTTTTGATGGACTCTACTACATGAAAAATGAGAAATACATGAAAAAATGTGATTGTAATTATGTTTTTCACGTATTTCCCATTTCTCGTGTAACAGGGTCCATCGAAAGTATGCCACATAGGCACTTCTTGGATGAGGAATTAAATTTTGCATCCAACAAGTGCTCTTATTTGAAATTTTAGTAAAATTTTAGGGAGATAAGTTGAAAATACAGGTTGAAAAAATAGTTTTTTATTTTTTTTTATATTTTAGTTTTTTAATCTTTTTACTTTTCTACTCCAAAAATGGTGAATCATCCTCTATGGTTGACATCATCATCTTGAATCCTATTGGTTCTTATAAAATTGATTTCAGTTGTACATTTTTATTTTGAGACCTATTTTTCACCTCAAAATTTCTCAAATGTTATATCCATTATATATATCTTTGCGAATAACAAAAACTTGTTGTCTCTATCATATCGAATTGTGATGCTTCTGTATAAACACATTGTTGAGTTAATATCCAAACTGTCCCATTTATTTGTAAATTGTATTTGGAGTGCGCATTGATATCTCATGGGTTTCCCAAAGAGAATAAAATCAGAGTGGATGCATCGGGAAGTTTACCGAGATTCAATTTTGGAAATTTAAAATGTATTTAAATTATGCATTTGATTGGGTCATAATTTAATTGCATCACATCCATAGAACCAGAGTATCATAGCTACCTATCATAGGGAATGTGGATAATATGCAACCCAATAGCTAGGCATGCAACACATTTACCTGACATGCCTTCCAAGGTGAAAAGATAAAGACTTCCTAGATTAACATGTTTTGTATGACTTATGGTTGTGTGGTTTTCAATACATAAACAAATTCCATGTGTCAAAGGTTCAAAGGTTGGAGAGGGTTGGAATGTAGCAACTTGTATGTTAAGGATTTTTGCATCATGATGAAGCTCAAGCATAGAAATTTTGGAGGAGAGAGGAGGCAAAAGATCAAGTAAACTTGTGGCTCAAGCTTGCGAGGACAAAGATCTTGAGCTAACTACCCCAAAGCAAAAAAAAGACTTACAGGTCCTTGATAAGCATCAAGCTTTGGAGAGTTGTATATCAGCACGATGAGTTGTGGTCAAATATCTTGTGCATAAGATGGGTGTGAGGCATCTCAAAGGAATGGACAAGAACAATAACAAATGTCATGCTCATGGAAATTGAATCTTAGAAATGTGTAATGTAATATCTTTATGAGCTTCTTTCTTATCTATACCCAATATATAGTATAACTCTAAACAAGTGTATTTTATCTTTTGAAAATAGTACCCACATTGGAAATGTGGCTTGCAATATAAATGATATGATCTTTTTTGTGATAGTCATCTTTGATAGGATGTCTCAAACATGCATTTTAAAGGAAGGGACAAGTTTATGGATAAACTATTGGAAAAGGGCTACTCGAGGTATATCATGTCAATCATGATATTTCACAAAATCTTTGTTTAATTTTACTATCGAAATTAATACAAAACACTTTTTTTAATTGTAAAGAAATAAATCATGGTAGGAGTTGTACGGAGGTATGTTGAGTTCATTAAATAGCTTGAGGAAATGTTTAATATAGCATGAGGTTCTCATAGAGATGCCAAATTCTCTCCATCTCAAAAAGATGCTTTAAACATATAAGCATTCTCATGCTGGAGGATTCTTAAACTAGTGATATAATGCTCAATATATAAGGCTCAATAATTAGTCTAAAAAAATAGGGAACAACGGTTGCACTCTTCTCACACTTGTAGAGTTTCTACAATGATCTCAACTTATCAAATTGTCACTTCATTCCCTTATCACCAAAGGAGGCACATCTTTAGAGGAACAAACTCTTCATTGTTGTCTTTGTTACTGCTTAAATTGTGCATTATGTTACCCCTTCTTTTATCAGGGGTACCTATGGAAAACATTTTCACTTGCAATTGGTGAACATGGCTAAATACAAATAGGTAGCCTTACTCAGGAAAACAAAGCAAGTTCAATTGTTGCATTACATCATCAACATATTTACTACTCTCTTAAGTAGACTAGGATCATAATATCCTCATTATTGGTGTGTATCTCTTGATTAAATATTTTGAGATTTATAGTGGCAACATCAGGTCATCATTGATTTACAACATTATATGAATTGTTAAGATAAGCATGGAAAGGGTGATTTATGCAACCCATATGACTGTTATTGCCAAGAATCCCAAGCTGATAATTGAGCACATTTAGGGAACTATTAGAGAAGTTGTAGAAAAAGTTTTAATTTGACAAAGTTTACAGGTTGTTGGCCACTCAATAGTGTGATCTTCCTTCCTCAAGTACAAAGAGTATTTGTCTAGATCTTGTGGTATGGATGCGTGAGCTAATATGTGATGATTGTGATTGAAGAAATTCCAAGTGAATGTTGGTATGGAGGTATTTATTTTGCAACTCGAAAGGAATCACCAAAAATTTAGATCCAGGGGTCAATTAATACAGGGACATCCTACTTAGCTTATTCATTTGTGTCTATTAATTATGAAAGGGAAGTTCTTCATTATGAAACAAATCATGATTTGATAATGGGAGCAAGCCTTCACAAAATTAACATGTTGGCAAGAAAAGCAACCATTTAAATTGGTTTTGGGTAGTGAGAAAAATAACTGAGTTGCTTTGACATTCGCGTGGCTAGCATGAAAGCTAGTGAACATACCTTGCTTCATGTGGATTGGCAATTAAGTTATGGGGAAGAATGGAATTCCTCTTTTCCAAATGTACCACCTAGAGCCAATCTTATGCATGAAGATGAGGTTATTGGTTTCAATTAAGCCAAGGAATGTAAGGCAGGAAGTGATACAACAATAAAGGAGTGAATTGAAGAAAAAAATAGGAGGCGATAGGAAGGTAATGAAGGACATATTAGCAGAGGCTTTGAAACAATATGAAATGGCCCTAGCATACATGGGAGATGATTTTATGTTTCGGTTGTTTGGAAAATACAAGGATATGGTGACTACTGTGAAGAACCCTTGCAATATTAATATGGCTCAATGTTTGTTGAAGTTAAACCGTTATAAAGAAGCCATTGGCTAATGCAACATCATATTAGTTGAGGATGAGAATACAATCAAGACTTTATTCAGATGTGGTAAGGAACGAGTTGCTCTAGGGAAGATTGATGATGCAACAAAGGAATTTCATAAGGTTAGGAAAATTTCTCGTGAAGATAAGTTGATGAAATGGTGATTGTATTAGGATGTTATATCTAAATGGCATGACGATCTAAGTGTCTATCCTGGCGACAATATTATATAAGGAACCATTTAAGAATCCAGATTTAAATAATTAGTTATAGGGAGCGTGCCACGTCACTTTGGTCGGGACAGAGCAATGGAGTAATTTATGTCCAAATATGGCATCACATAACTCCTTGGGGGAATAAGGCATTCACTACTGCCTTGGGAAACAATCCTTAACAAAGAAGTGTTTTTTTGTGCCTCGTATATTGAACCCTTTGCAGAATTACAACTCAAATGTGGGGATGCAGTTCTATTCCAAGATCAAATTCTATTTTAAATCTTGCCCACATTTACAATGGGGTATAAGAAAAATGATATATAAAAAGGAGGCAACGATGACCCTATTGAATCGAGGGTTATAGCTGCGCGGACCTGTTTACTCCCAATGGATTTCGATTGATGGTTGAGGGAAAAGCCATCAAATACATGGTTGAGCACAACAATGGTGGAAGAACCAAGGCCCTAGATAAATAAGAAGTTAGATAATACCATGCTCCTATGTTAATGTTTATCTAATGCGGCAAGTGGGCGTATTGATCAAGCCCATGTAGTTCGAGTTTCTTGCTTGACACCTTTACATCCTTTGAAGATTGCATGGTGTATGTTGAAAATGCAACAAGAAATTCTTAATTTAATTTTCCCTTGAATTAAATTAGAAGAAAATCAAAATTCCACATCACAAGACAACTTGAATGATTTAACTGGGTTTTTATCACTCAGTTAGCTTAGTTAATTCGAGTTGATGGCCTAACTTGAGTCATGTACAATGATTCCTTAATTTCAGGAGCCTAGGTTGAGTTTATTTTGAGTTATAATTAATTAATTCAGTAAAACTGAGTTCAAGTTAGTTAAATTAGTTCCAACTTTTGGAGGAACTAGTGGGAGGTCAAGCAGTAGGGTGTGTACTCTATGATCAACCAATTAAATGATAAATTAGCCATAAATAACTCATGCATGCATGATCTACGAGTTACCCAGTTGATATTGGAGTTCAAGGGAAATGTACTATCAGTTGTATAATTATTCAAGTTGTAAAAGTGGTGCATGCAGTCAGAGGAAGAACCTAAAGGAATTGTGAAATCCAATGGAGGAAAATTCCTATTAAATAGGGTCATAATTCCTCATTGAAAAATGCAAGGAAGTAGGAGCTTAGAAGGTTAGGAAATTGGCTAAGTGTTGGCCAGAATCAATCTAGGAAGCAGTGAGATAGATTATGATAGTGAAGAGGTTGCTCGGGATTGAGAAAAGCATTGTAATCTTCTCATAATTTTCTAACTAATGCAATATACAGATAGGAATGGTTTTTAGCTATGTCTTTCTCTAGGAAATCATTGTGTAATGTGTTGATTGAATTATCTCTCTTATATGCTTTGTGATTCCACTATTGTTTAATTGTTTCCACAATTAGTAGAGTAGATTCAAGTCTATTGTTTTAGTAAATTACAATTATTGATTTGAATCTACAAGGAATTTCTACATGGTATCAGAGCTAAAATCACAATAGAAGAGAAGAATTTGAAGTTATCCTTGCAGGTGAATCGAATTTGCAATATCATTCTTCAAAGCTAGTAGGATGTCATTCTATGGCCTGAGACTCAAGTATGCCCTTGAGGGTAGTTCAAATTACATTGCTTGTAAGAACAGGATGGAGGCAGTGTTTAAAGATAATCAACTGAAGCAATTCCCGAAGCCTCCAACATCTGATGCTAAAGATCTAGCTGAGTGAAACAAGTTTGTAGCAAGAGCCAGAAGGATCATCCTAGAGTGTGTGAGAGACCACATAGTCTTGGAACTACATGGAAAAGAGACTCCCTTTGTTATGTGGAAGAATCTCAATGAGCTATTCAACAATATCAATGAAGCCAAGAAACTTGAACTTATGAAGAAATTGAGGATTGAAGACAAAGGGTATGAGATAGTCTTCACAGATGGGAAAGACTACCTCAAGCATCTTGCTTCATGTTAAATCAAGCAATCTGGTGTCAGGATCGAGAGCCTCTACACATTAGAGGAAGGTGCATGCACAACTTTGAGGATCAAGGCATGGATTAGAGATGTTGTGGTTGAGAGGGAGGATGATTTAGCTCTCAAGAGGAAGCTTCAACCAGTTGGCAGCTAGGCTGACCATGAGGATGATGATGAAGAGGATCAGTCAGAGATCTCCAGTAGGAGGAGAGTTAGAGCCAAGTGGGCAGACGAATCACATGCAGCCATACCTCCAGGTGTGAGGTGGAGCGATGTGAAGCAATAGTCCCAAAAGTGTAGAAATTTGGGCAAGATCCATTGAGGTGTTTTTGTCTCATGGATCATTACCTTGATATGGGAGCCCACAATATTCAGTAGCAGGAGGATCGATGTCAATCAGATACTGAGGAGTGCAGATCAGTATTGACAGCAAAGAAGGAAGCTTAGTAGTAGAGTCAACAACAACAAAAATCCCCCCCTAGACACTTGCAGATTAATTCAATGATTATTTATTATTTTCAGTTGTAAATGTTGCAGTAGCAACATCAACAATGAGAGGTGTTGCGTGGAATACATTCCAAAGGTGTTGGATTGGGGTAGATGTGAACCCCTTTCTTATTGAGAGGGAATGTTGAAAATGCAACAAGAAATTTTTAATTTAATTTTCCCTTGAATTAAATTAGAAGAAAATTAAAATTCCACAACACATGACAACTTGAATGATTTAATTGAGTTGCTATCACTCAGTTAGCTTAGTTAATTCGAGTTGAGGGCCTAACTTGAGTCATGTACAATGATTCCTAAATCTTAGAAGCCTACGTTGAGTTTATTTTGAGTTGTAATTAATTAATTCAGTAAAACTGGGTTAAAGTTAGTTAAACTAGTTCCAATTGTTGGAGGAAATAGTGGGAGGTCAAGTAGTGGGGTGTGTACTCTGTGATCAACTAATTAACTAATAAATTAGCCATAAATAACTCTTTCATGCATGATCTATGAGTTACCCAATTGAGATTGGAGTTCAAGGGCAATGTATTATCAATTGTATAATTATCCGGGTTGTACAAATGGTTCATGCAATCAAAGAAAGAGCCTAAAGGAACTACGAAATCCAATGGAGGACAATTCCTATTAAATAGGGGCCTAATTCCTCATTGAACAACGCAAGGAAGTATGAGCTTAGAAGGTTAGGAAATTGGCTAAGTGTTGGCCAGAGTCAGTCTAGGAAGCAGTGAGATAAATTATGATAGTGCAGAGGTTGCTCGAGATTGAGCAAAGCATTGTAATCTTCTCATATTTTTCTAACTAATGCAATATACAAATAGGAGGGGTTTTTAGTTGTGGCTTTCCCAAGGAAATCATTGTGTAATGTGTTGATTGAATTCTTTCTCTTGAATGCTTCGTGATTTCACTATCGTTTAATTGTTTCCACAGTTGGTAGAGTAGATTCAAGTCTATTGTTTTAGTAAATTACAATTAGCAGTTTGAATCTACAAGGAGTTTCTACAGTGTAAGGTGGTAAACCAAACTCTTTTCGGATGTTCGACCCGACGCCAAGCTCGTGATCAAGATCCCATAAGTTTGCATCTCATTCCCTTATCCTTTAATTTCTAAAGCCATTCACACCATGGAATGAGTATTTTGAACAACTATTTGCATTTTTGGATTGAGAAGATGGCTGAAACTCTGTATCAAATGGTCCCAAGAATGTGGTTTTATCTTAAGATGAGAGCATGTGATTTTCAAGCCAAGTGTTGCATTTTTAGAAGGATATGGTCAAAGGCTTTGAATTAAATTAATTATTCATGAAATGCCTTTTAGGATTGACCTATTTTGTGGTGGTCCATTATAAGAAAATGTTGATTGAATCATTGTTCATTTTGCAAGCCCACTTTTCCTCTTATTTATTTTTATATTCTAGTTAATTAATTAGTTTAGAAATTAGTCTAGGTAAGGGATTTCATATATTGTAAAGGAAAACCATTTTCTCTTTTATATAAAGGAAGAATTTCTTATTTTGAATTTTGAGATTGCTTCTCTTTGGAGATTAATGAAGGCATATTTTGAGAATTAATTTTGTTAAGAGTTTTTCTAAATCTTTTTGAAAATTAATTTTGTTAAAAGTTTTTGCGTTGATATTTATCTTGATTCATATTTTTTTAATTATTTTTAATAACCAATAACATACCAATTTAATATATTAATTACTATTTACTTTTGATTATAGAAACCAAAATACAGTTTTCCAATTTAATAATGCGTTTAATTGAAAATTCTTCTAGTTAATACATTTTTTAACTCAGTGTACTTATGATCAAGTCAATGTTAATTACGGTGTTGTAGAGTTGGGAATGTTTAAAGAAATTAAGCGTAAAATTGTGATTACTCCCGTCAATGTCTTACCAAATATAACTAAGCATTTGAAATTGAGGTGGAGCCTTTAAACATGCCATGGAAACAATTTTAATGTAACACCAAGGGTCTTTACTTACCTCTTTATGATTCTTTTAGCAATGGTTTTAAGATATTCATGACAGGATTAAGAAATACATGTGTTAATTTAAGTAATGAAATGTGGTTGAAATTATCTCCTCGTAAAAAGGTAATTCATGTACAAAAGGGTAACTCATGTACCGTGAATACAAGTCTTTTTATTTTTTATAAGAAAATGGGTTATATGAAATAGAGTATTTATTGATAATAGTTAAGTTATTGTTTTAGTAATTTATTTATTTATTAATGATTGTTAGTTTAGTATTGACTAATGTAAATTATAATGTGTAATTTTGAAAAATGAATATTTATTTCTCAATGTTATTAAAATAATTATTTTTTAAATATTTGATTGGATTAGAATTTTGGAGATTTTTTTGAAGTCTTTGTACCACGTGGATAATTACCTCGAAGTTTTTTTGCCATAATTTCTGCATACATTTGTAATATTTATTCCATGATTTTTAAATATCATATGAAAACTTTCTAAAATTAAAATATTTGAAAATAAACACCTAAAATTAAAATCCTTGAAAATAGTTGATACTTACGTAAACAACCTATTTACCATGAGTTACTCTCCACCATAATCTAAGCAAATATTTGCATAAAAATTGAATAGGAAGAAGATTTATGTTTTCTTCTCAACGCTTTAACACGTAGGAGTAAAAGTGTAAATATGCAAACTTACTAGTGATTACTACCTACCAAAAAATTATTCAAAACAAAAGTATGAATTTTTTTGCCATAATTTCTGCATATAGTTGTAATATTTATGCCATGATTTTTAAATATCATAGGAAAACCAGCTAAAATTAAAATCTTTAAAAATAACCACCTAAGATTAAAATCCTTGAAAATATTTAACACGTAGGAGTAAAAGTGTAAATATGCAAACTTACTAGTGATTACTACCTACCAAAAAATTATTCAAAACAAAAGTATGAATTTTTTTGCCATAATTTCTGCATATAGTTGTAATATTTATGCCATGATTTTTAAATATCATAGGAAAACCAGCTAAAATTAAAATCTTTAAAAATAACCACCTAAGATTAAAATCCTTGAAAATATTTACCATCAGTTGCTCCCCACCATAATTTAAGCCAAGTATTTGCATAAAAAATAAATATGAAGAAGATTTATGTTTTCTTCTCAATGCTTTAACATGTAAGAGCAAAAGTGTAAATATGAAAACTTACTAGTGATTACTACCGACCAAAAAATTATGCAAAACAATCAAAATATGAAGATTTTGGATGTTTGAATGTAAACAATATTTTTATTTTTATATAATGTTTTTAAGGGTACAAAAAATAATAATATTTTGTCCATATATTAAAAAATAACATGACAAACAAAAGAAACTTCCCCAAACAAATAAATTAAGTATACCACATGGTTGGTTGAGGCAATTATGTCCAACAACCCTCGCATTACAATTTTAGAATCTAAACAGTTGTCCTAACCATTTAGATGCAGATTTTGCATATGGTTTTATTCTTAGCAGTTAATGCCATAATCACTACAAAACATGAAATTCTGGTTTTATCCCTATGTTTCCAACTTGCAATTAATGCCATAACCATTGCAAAACATGAGATTCTCATTAATTCACCGCAAAACAACATATTCTCATTGATATTAAGTGTTGATATGAGTATTTCCATTATGGATTCTTGAGTTTTCTTTTGATTTTTTTTTATAAACATTTTAGGTTCTTTCATTTATTATGAAATATATGTACAAAGTGCTCTGTAACATTTTTGTGTTGTTTTAATTTGTCAATTTTTCTTTCTATCACAACAAGTTTTTAGATTTTATATTTTTTCATATATCAATTTGCAATTTTTTTTTAAACATAACATCCAAAGTGACAAGGACTTTGTTGTCCTGCCACACTTGTTTGTAATGCATCACCACTATGAATAGGAATCTAGAAAGAAAGAAATACTATTTCAAGGTATGAACAAAAATTTTGTTTGTGGTCAAATTATTTATTTAGTTTTTAATAAAATAAATATAATATAAAAATAGATCCTTTGATTTTTTTATTTAATTTTATTAGCATATTTATTTAATTAAGGATTAAAAAAATTTAAACATAAATATTTAAAAATTTTAAAAAAAAATCTACATTTTTCCATTAATTAACTTTGACTTTGTACATTTTGGGTAAAGTAATTTTTTATGTTAACCGTAGCTAACTTATCATCTTATCATCTTCCTTTTGACATTATATTATTAATAAATATTAATGATATCACATTTGGATATAGTATATTATTATATTAATAGATTGTATCAAATATACATATAATAATAATATTATTAGTATTTTTTGTTTTTCAATGAAATGATTATAATTTATATTTGTAGAAATATAGTTTCAAGGCCAGTTCAACTAATTCTGGAGATTGTAGCTTTTATTCTTGAAATGACTACACTTGTAAATCTTCCAAAAAATTCTTAAAAGTAACACATGTTCATAAAACATATTCAAAAAACAAGGTAGCAGTTAACCAAGCTTACAAGGGTCAACTCATCTTCAACAATTTCATTGGCAACAACTGCTTCTTCGTACTCTTGTTGTACAAGAACACTGATCAGATGAGATCCCATTTCTTCTCATTGTTCAAAGTCTACCTTAACCTCCTTGGACCCCATTTAAGCTGCAACTTTAAGTTTTCCCAGACGAAAGTCTAGCATGTCTGCCTTTACCTGTAATTGATCTAACTTGACCTGGAGGAGTTCAATTTTTTTATTGATAACAAGTGTTTGATCTTATTTTCTAGAGGCCAACATTTCCCCTTGATCGTTTAACAAAGGTAAAATATACTCCATGGTTTCTA
Organism: Pinus taeda; assembly: GCA_000404065.3. Taxonomy (NCBI): domain Eukaryota; kingdom Viridiplantae; phylum Streptophyta; class Pinopsida; order Pinales; family Pinaceae; genus Pinus; species Pinus taeda. Next base: position 15,875 of record APFE031733608.1, read on the forward strand.
TTATGTAGTCACCCTAAGTTGCAATGTCAACATTCTCTTGAAAAACCACATTCTGCACCACATCGTCCATATTTTCTACTGCCTATTATCGAGGAGGGGCATGAGAGAAATGGTTAATCCATACATAGACCACAACCATAGAAAGAGATACTCAACATGCCTCAGGAGTTGCATTGCTTGCAAGTGCCCCTTCTATCACACTCTGCTTCCTCCCATGAACATTATAAACTCTTCCCCCCCACCCCATTAATTCCATGTCCATCAATCCTCATCCTACATCTTTGTGTTTGGAGATCGAAACCACCTCCACTACTATGTTGAAGATCAAGTATGTCGAATTCAAGTTGTGAATGAAGGCTTATGTTAACCTCTCCTTCATGAAGTAATTGAGGATGGCTCTTGGCCACCAACTATCCTCTTCCTCGGAATTATACTCCTGTCTTGGCTAAGTGGGAATTGAATTTTGAGTATTGTCACTGAAGTGGAGCCTCCATTCTATTGTTGTGTATTTCGAATGGTTCACCATCCAAAGATGAACTTTGGCACATCTACAATGGGACTCCCAAGCTCCTGTTCCTCCTTTCCTTGTTCTTATAATGCCCAATCCTCTTTGTGCTTGTTTTCTTATTTCTATGATCATGGAAATGGTTTATATAAACATCTTTCTGGATTTGAGACCTCTGTGGTGTAATATTTTTGATTCAGACATCGGAGATTCCACAGTAATAAGATTTTTCTGCCAACGTTTCGAATCCCAACTGGGATCCATCATCAGGGCAACTTGAAGCTTGATAGAAGAAGAGCAGCTGATTAGGGTATAAATAGAGATGAGATGAGCAAAGAGGAGGGACGGCTCTCAATTTTGAGAAGTCGGCTGCCTCTTTATTAATTAATTTCTATTTTTATT
>APFE031733610.1:0-29754 GCA_000404065.3 Pinus taeda
CACGAACAAGATGCCTCTTCCAATCCACCATCCAGTAGAAGCGTTAGTAGAGCTGCTGCCTATCCCTTGTTGCCAAACAAACCAACTACTTTACAAGATGCCTTTCGGAAATCCATCAACCAGAAGGGCGTGTCTGACAGACAGAAGTGGTTGTCCTGCATAAGTTTACGTGTAGAGCTGCTTCCTCTTCCCCATTAGGGAGTTACCCATAAGTTAGTAGTTTTTTGCTTTATTACGTATCCCCCAGATATATTGAACCTGATTTACTGACCCAGATGTATGGAGTAGCTTATTTATTTAACCAGAAGTAGTCACCCAGTCCACTTGAGTAGCTGAAGTATGAAACCAGTCCAGTATGAGGGTGTTGCTGCTAGGCGCTACGAAAGAATCCCCTATAATAAGGGAGTATAAAGGTAATCATTCATGGATGGTTTCCTGCATGCTGTTAAGGCAGGTCATTATGTTTCTTCTCTTTGCAGGGATGCCTTCATTCCCAGGTGTTGGCTGGCAGTGCTGGTTTTACAATAGAGGTATTGAGTAGAGATAGAGAGATCTGGAGAGATATAGATAGATATAGATTGGTATAGAATATCGAGTAGAGATGGAGGGTAGGAATAGAAGGTAAGGCTGAGAGATGAGGATGTAGGTAAGGTAGAGAGTAGAGGAGGTAATTGAATGAGTGGGACTGAAAGCGTACGTGAGTCCAGGCCTCTAGTGAAGGGACTCGGCTTGGTGAGAGTTAATGTATGTCAGTAGATAATTGTTTGGTGAATCAATCTCGTTGCTGGTTTGATGGGAAGGCAAGTGTGGGCAGTGTTGGTTCAACGGGTGAGCTTTGATAGATGGGTGCAAGGGGTAGTAGGATGGCCGCTCATTAGGTAGATCGAGGAGGAAGAGAGAATATATAAGTAGGTGGAGAGAGGGAAGGCAGCAGGCTACCGGATCAATCACCAATATGAAGGCAGGTGGGGAGATAGATCAATCACAGGCAGGCAGGTAGGCGGTAGGATCAATCACCAATAAGGAGGAAGGTGGTAGCTATAATTACCCAATATGGAGGCAAGCGGTCTCTTTCTTTTTTGTTCTTATTAGAAAATATTCTGGCAGGTGGTAAGGTTGATAGCAGCAGTTAGGTTGACTGGTTGTGAAGATGACTAACTGGATTATAGACCAGGTTGAATAGTGACCCATGACCAGTAGGTAAATGAATTTGGGAACAGGTGAAATAGAGTCCCGTGGGCAATTTGTGCCCTCTACATTAAGCCGTTATAGTCGTACGCGACAGTCTCCAAAGATAAGTAACTACAAGTCCTCCGGGTTCACCGGAGCTCTGCCTTATTACATCTATGTAAGTGCTGCTCCTTTTGCGAGAAGCCTTTTGATAGTTAACGCTCAGTTGGCAGTGTGGGCTAGGAGGTTGAGTTAATATTAGGCAAACCGTACGCCTCAGGGGAGCGGTGCCCAAGGGGAAGCACACCGGGCCAGGAAGGATGGCGAACCTTACTTAGGAAGCTTAGGAGGGAAACACCAACCATCGGGGCCTGCAGATCCACCGTGAGGCTAGGTCGAGTAGACGTTTGTAAGGCCATACACAAATGACCTAGTCTCAGTTTACATCTCACCCAATAACCACCTATTGGAGGTGCCATCCCAACAATACCTTCCTTCCTTAGGCTATTCACCCTCCTAGCCTAGGCCTTCAATCAGTGTCTCCCCTCCTAGTAGGACTTATAGCGGGCCCTCCCTATTAGAACCTAGTAGGTGCAATAAACCTTATTAAGTTTGGGCTATGAGCCTGAAAATTGATAAAGTAGATTAGCCCTTCCCCTCCTATGTCGGGAAAGCAAGTCCCTTTCTTGCCCCCTGGAGGGAACAAACGGCTTCGCACCTTTGGAAAAGCTATCTTTTCCTTTTATCTTCTGGGTTAGCGCTCTATTCTAAGGGGAGGTAGGCCTTTCTCTTTATATAGGGCTCTTATATAGAGGTTCTTTTCAGGGAGGTAGGTGGTAAGCTTACCGAGAACCTTATTGCTCTTGATATTGACTGTATGCATTAAGGAAAGATAGCTATAGAGCCATTTCATGCTTAGTTCTACTTGGTGTTGAACGCTTCTTGGTCTCTGTGGCTTAACGCTCCCTGATCTCTACGCTTAATGCTTTCTGGTCTTCGCGGCTTAACGCTCCCTGATCTCTATGCTCCTTGTCTTCACGCTTAATGCTGGCTGGTCTCTATGCTTACCACTTCATGCTTACCATTTTCTATTACTTCATTGATAAGGCCTTTTAATTAAGGCTTTTCATTCATGTTTATTACATATATAAGAGCCTAATGGAATGAGCATAGAAGATTGTTTAAGCAGGCATCAAAGATGGAACCATTATAACATAAATAAGGATCTGAATTATAAGCTCCTCATTAGAGATGGTTTTCTATCTGGGCGGAGGGCTAATTCCCCCTCCCTATGGGGATTCGGGGAAATTGATTTGCCCTTTCCCGCCGGAGCTCTAACTGGGCTATAAACCTGTCTCGCCAGAACTAACCGAGCCAATATAGGCCTAAGGGTCTTAATCCAAACCAGTAGATCCATCCCCTACCCATAAGGCCCCTATTCATAAGGCAAGTAATGGGGAGGTGAGTAATGGGGCAGTTACCCTAATCAATGATGATATGCACGAAATTAACAAGTCTCCGTAACACAAACTATTTTCGGAGCAATTTCCTTGCCCCCCGGAGGGACCAAGCGGCTTCGCACCTTCATAAAGAACTCCGTAAGCTTGGAGCTATTTCTCTTTATCAAACCTCCGTAACTTCTCCGTAATTCTCCAAGTAGAATGGTAGAATGTTTCAAATATAGTGATGAGGGGGTTCATGGATGAATGGTAAACCGCCTGAAAGGCCATTTTAGCGCGTATTAAAGCCACTTTATTATTTCTGTACCACGCCGTTATAATTGTTATTCTACGCGGTATATAAAGGTTTTATTCTGATTTAATGCATTCTACATCTTCCGATTCTATGTGTCCTATAAGGTTAGCTGGTCTATGTTCGCTTCTGAGTGAAGCCTATACCAATTCGTTGTTTCGGGTTTGAAACCTATACTTTGAAGCCTATCTTTGAAGCCTATACTACCATGGGGATCTCTTGAAGCCTATGCTATTATGTTGGAGATTTCATAGTATATTGCCTATACTGTGTAGATTGCCTATACTACGGGACTTCTTGAAGCCTATACTATGTGATCTCTTTAAGCCTACTCATTGTGCAGGTATAAAGTGTGCACTATGGGGACTTATTTTAAGGGGACTTATTTTCCGATTGTGTATATAAAGCCTATACTATGGGGGGATTTATCCTATATCATGGGGACTTTATAGATCCATTCATTATTTGAGGTTTTAAAGCGTGTACTGTGAGATCTCCTAAACCATGGGACAATGCTCTGCCTTTTAGTTGTTAGTAGAAGACTGTAAGCTGTTAGTAGGATAGGCGTGATAACCCTATTAAAGGTATGGTAAGTAGGTGTACAGTAATTCTACTGGCTGGTAAAGAGGTATAGTCACTTTATAAAGATGACACAGTAGCTTTATTTATTAATTATTTCTCTATTCTATCTATCTTCCTAGCTATAGGGGGCTGAGTATATAATAGAAAAGGATGCCCTTTCAAGGCCCTTTCTGTGATGTCATTTCTGTGATGTCATTTCAAGGCTTCGTTAAAGGATTCAAAGGTCCTTGCCTTTGGTTGAGCTAGGTCGTCGACGGGGGGCCTCGGGTGAGCCATCCTTCCTTCTAGCTAATGAGAGGGTTTATCAGGACTGGGTTGACTAGTTACCGCCTGCCTTTCAGGACCTTACCTGAGCGATCTCCTTGAGGGGAACATATATAGGAATAACCTTACTAAATTGAACCAGTAGTATTTACTATATATTCTTCCACGGAAAATGCAAGAAACAACTCTGAAAGGTACGTCATGTCATGTCCGGTTGTCACTTCATACGGATGATTAGAATCTCTATCACGAAACTCAGAAACTTTCACTCTCTATATGTAAAAAAGTGGATATTTTATATAACCAATTTGCTGGAGTAAATGCAACTGGATATGGAACAGAGCGAAGGAAAGCTGAGGAGCCGTAGCTATATTCCACTCGTTGGGATTGCCCTAGGAGTTGAGTAACCGTGTCTGCTGGTCCTGCTACGAGCGGAGATTCATGGGAGTTTCTCCTTTTCCATGTGCTTTATGAGGGCATAAGAGTGGCCCCGGTCCATACATGAAGGACCTATAGGTGGTTCCCTCGGTAAGGTACGGATTCAGGGTGAAGTACGGGACGTGGCGGGCAGCGTATAGTCCAGTCCCGGGTATTGCAGCGTGAAGTCCAGGTTGGTCCCCCGACCTAAGGTGCACGCACTATGAAGGAAATTCGGCCCTGGTTGTTGTGTGACTCCAGGTGTTTTTGTCGTCGGACTGGACTAAGCTTATTGTAGCATCTCAGCCAGCAGTGGAGGTGGGAGCCACACCCGTAGCAGATTGGGATTTAGAATTCAACGTCAGGTCCAGATTATCCAGCTTATTATTAGGAGGCTCCGGATTCTCATTCTGATTTCTTGGATCTAGATGGAGCGACTTGTGTGTACGCGACCGACCGTACGTGGCATGGACTGAACCAGAACGGATTAGAAAATGCAAGATCGATCACGAAAGTGAATCATATATATAGAGCAACGAAGTGAAGAGCGAAGTGAAGCGCAGCGTGCCTCACTTTTCTTTTCTTTTCTTGCTGGAATACAGTCTTGGTCAGCCTCCTACAGGACTACCTTTCTTTTGGACAGCAACCGTCTTGAATAATTTCATCGAACTTACCTCTTTAATTGAGGAACTACCTACCTACAAACAGCGGATATTGGATGGAATAGGAGCGGCTTGCTTGCTTGCTTGGGTGCGTGGGCTATTGATTGTTTTCCTTTCTGAAGACTCTTGGACTTTACTTATGTGCATGCTATACACCTGTTCTGTTTACCGGACTTTACCGCTTAACCTTACTTAGAATATGGATGGAGGAGGGATTTAGGGAGTGCTGCCAACCAATTGATTCAGCCAGGAAGACTTTGTAGGTACGGCACTATTCGATTTCACTTTACCCAACCTTCACTTTTTTACACTCTTCTTACCCACCCCCAACTTACAGCCTAGGAAGGGAAGGGTTTCCATAGATATAGAGAGAGGGAGGAGGACCTTTTCAACGGACTTCCAGACGCCATTGCACAGGCTCACACTTGCTATTATTTTGTATGAAGTTGGGTCTATTTTCCACCGTACCATACCCTTTACCTTGACAATATACCATTTAAAGGGACCCTTTTCTACCAGACCCTTGACTTACTGTCTTCACCCAACGAACGGAGTGCTGCCTTACCCAACAACAAACACTTGCCTTCAGCCAGGAAGAGGAGGGATACCCCCTACCTTGTTTACACACAACCACCCAACAGAATAACTAGACCTGCCCTATACCACTTGCTTCATGAATCACTTAGTGGGGACTGACTGCTAGAGACTTCTCTTTCCAGCCGGGATAAACCAACTTACCCTTACTTTTTCTATTACTGCCCACCACACAGACAGAACCACCATCACTAGATACACTGCGGAACCCTTCCTTAGATTAGCTTCGATGCAGCAGCATTGCACAGGTGTTAAATCAAATAGAAAGAAGAGCATTGGTGCATGGGCTTCAGATACAGCATGAACAGGACTTCGAGAAACTTCCTGCTTCAAGATTCCTACTTGGGGGTACCACTAGTACTACCGCTACGCCCCTGCCTACCGATACCTTTACTTAAGTGCATGCTATCTGCCTACCTTACTTTCTTACTACCTTCACCCTAGTCAATGGAGTGATGCCCTACCCATGACCTTCTCTTAGAAGCACCAGATGGATTGTCGATAGCCAGAACGGAAGAGAAACGGGGCTGGGTGGGGTAGGCACTTACTGTCTTTGCTATGAACTTTAGCCTACTTTTAGTACTTCAGTGTGATCTACTCACCCACCTTGAGATTCTTTGCCTATTATACCTCTCACTTACCCTACCCACCTTAGTTATGGATGCCCTAACCTCTTGCTTCAGCCAGGAATGCCTTGTGGATACGGACGGCACTCTCTTCTCTTGTAGGGGGGGTCATTGGATTCTCTGTGTCTGGGGCTTTATCCTGGCCTACCCCTACTTGGACAAACTGATTCCAAGAGATTTGAGGGAGTTGCTCCTGTAGTTTGTGGCAAACTATCAACTTTATTAAGCAGTGATGTGCTACTGCATCCAGCTTTCCCTTTTTGACCCTTATGCACATTTCTTTCAAGGAGTGAAGCAATAAATGGGGAATGCTGATTCTCTGTTGAGGCTTTTGATAGCTTAAATTCCTGATCTGATACAACATTCTTAAATGATAAGCATAAACAATGCTTAGTCTCCCCTCACAAGTAAGATATTTCATAATATGGTAAGCCACTTCTCCCCACTCATCTGGGAGAGACTCTCTTTTCACTCCATTCCTATTTGATTCAGACTTTTCATATGACCGAAAGAAGCTGGTTTTGGCTCTGTTGTTGAGTGCCCTATCATCTTTATCCCAAGGCTGACCCCTGGGAATTTCTGTGACTTCACTTATTAAATCTTCATTCACCCCAATATCCAGTCCTCTAACATTTGTGTGGAATTCATGGGTCTGATTGTCCTGAACCTGAATATGCTCAGAATTCTGGGCGAATTCGAGTGCAATTGCATCATCAAATCCATCTAACTTATCGAAAAATGATAACCATCCTACCCCTTTCAAAGAAGCTACGACTTTAGGTTGACTATGGAGCCTGGTATGGTCTGTGGGCTCTCTTCGAATGAAACCGGCTGTCATTTTCCCTCTGCTATGTTGCTTAGACTTACTGACCTTTATAAATGAATTTCCTGAACTTAGACTTGCTCCCAATTTGAAGATGAAAAGAGCTAGGGTTTACTACAGACAACCTTCTGCAACCCTATTTCATTTCTTAACTGAGGAATTCGAGAGAACCTTCAACAAAAATAGCAGAAGTATTTTATTGACCGGTTTAGTAATGTATTACTTACTGGTTCCTTCGGCTAAGTCCCTGTCCTGAACAAGTTCGTGGCGTACTGTAAATCCCCCGTTTCTCCCCGGTGAGCTGCTTCCACAGGTTCGAGCCAATACTCTGAGTTTAGACGATCGCTCTTAACATCGATTTGTTGGATGAATGATTTTTAGGAATGCAGCAAGCGGAGGTTTCATCGAATTTTGAACATGCCTTGGTCACTTAACAACATCATAGCGGTTTGAGTGACCGTTTCTTACCATCTAATCCGCTCGGAGACCTCAGTTGTCTCACTCGTGTAGACTTAAGCTGTTGCCTTCCCATTCATTTCGGCGCCTAATGACATGATATTCTTTCCCGTTTGCTGACATGCGCCACTTATTATCATGATCGCGCTGCATGTAATATATCTCGACAAATCTTAACATGATTCAGATTTCGCTCAAGCCTTTCCTTATGACATTTCGACATATGACATAACTGGAGTCTTAATGTTTCATGATTTCTTTTTGTCATTTCAAATTATGTCATTTCAAATGATGCTTCCCCCCAACTGAAACATTTAGATGTCCTCATCTTTCGAAGTTAGGATAGCCTTCATATGATGCTTAATTCAAGAATATAATGCAAATAAGAAATATTACCTATTGAAAAACCTTTTGATATCGCATGGATGTTGTCTTCTAGCTGTATATTCTTGACAGGCTGAACATTGTTTTTGCATGCTGAAGAATGTGGCTTAGGCTAATCTTTTTCTGTTATAATCTTTGATTAGGACCCTTTTCTTATTGTAGGAGGGATGTAATTAATGATGATAATACGCAGTGAGACAGAGCCTTATAGGCTTAGAGAAGGAAATGAGATCATTTCTAGGACAAGAAACAGAGTGAGAATGTGAATGATAGTAAACAGAGTAAAACAGAGTGAGAAATTATGGAAACAGAGTAGAGCTGATTGGATGTCTGTATCTGACAGAGATAGGATGTCAGACTCTTAGGATGAAAGCTAAAGGCTGGAATCTGTAGTTAAGTGTATATCTTTTTATATAATAGATTCCATACTGATGCATTTGCTTTCATTGTATGCGGATAGACTGCCAGAAGCTGGAACTATTATCGTACCTTAGCCGAAACAGAACACTTTTTTTGCTTTTTTTATGAAACTGCAGGTGCCGAAAGGCTGCTCGACCATAAGGGAGAGGACAAATTAGGTTGAATTGGGAGTTTTTAGACTCCCAATGAGATTCAGATCTTGTTCCTGTACCTTCTGTATGAATTCCTCCCTGGTTAGAGGCTTCTTGTAGAGCTTGAGCCTGTGGCCATTGACTAGGAGAGGGATTCTTTCTTCATCAATTGTTTTTATCTTCACTGATCCATTGTAATAAAAGGTGTCTATTTGATATTGGCCTAACCATCTAGTCATTAGTTTCCCTTTGAAATCCTTGTATCTAGAGTCATAGAGTAAGGCCCAATCTCCCTCTTGACAAAATTTCTACTTTATGAACCTATCATGCAAACCTTTTCTTTGCTGCTGTACAATCTCTGTATGAAAGAGTGCTTGCTGTCTAAGCTCATCAAGCTCATTCAACTGCTGTATCCTTTCTTTACTCTCTCAATTTGAATCCACTTCCTTCTCCTTCTGTTGGACTTGGTTAGGCGGTGGACTTGGCTTATGGCCTCTGTCTGTTGGACTTGTTGTCCTTGTTGGACTTGGTGAGGCTGGAGGTTTAGGCTTCTGTTTCTGTCTGAAGTTGAAAGGCTTCCAGTTCAAACAAGCCTCGTCCAATTCAAACAGCGTTCAGAAGGTGTAATCGGCACGTGTGGTCCATCAACTTGGGAAGAAAAACTCAAAATAAGTAGTGGTGGTGGCGTATAATGGGAATGATAGAAGTGATTGTGGGCAGGTGACATGAAATATCTTAATGGCACTGGAGTAGGGACCAACGGTCCAGATGGGGATAACGTACCCTTCCTGCCACCACACCTCATCACCACAGAACATGCCTGAAGCTTAAGTACGTTGCAGTAGAAGCCTCCACCACCTTTTTTTTTCATTTGCATCGATGAGTTCTTAGCTGCAACAACTTACCTACCACCTTCAGAACTTCAAAACAATCACTCTCTGCCAGTGTTCAAAACCCTTCCGCTTATCGGGCTCTACAGGAGCATTATCACACTCTATAGGAGTGGAAACATAGTCTACAGGAGTCGTTCTACAGGAAGGCCAGTGAATAGCTCTGCAGAGGGAAAATTCAAGATTTTGTGCCAAATTCAAGCTCAAAAGAAGGTAGACTTGGAAAAACCTAGTTTGCATGTTATATATCTACAAAAGGTGGTGGGATTTGAAGCAAAGTACTAGGTGGAAAAAGAAAGGGAAAGTGAAAACAAAAGTCTGCCTGTGTTTTTCTGAAATATATATAGTCTCTCCATTTTACTCTCTGCACTAAAAGTCTATCTCTTTCTCCTCCATGGTATTCTCCTATAAGAAGAAGTGATGCAACCATAGGAAATTAAGCCTGTAAAGCACTGAATTTGCATTGGGTGGTCTGTCAAAGAAAAACAATGTCTTGCTTTCTGTGTTGTGCTTTTTTAAAAGAAAAACTATTGATTTCCTCTAACAACCTGAGAAGTAAAGTAAGGTTGAGAACAGAGTTTGAAGGGCAGGAAAATTAAATTTTGTTTTTGAAAAGAAGAAACACGAAAAACTCTCTCTGGTTCCAAAAAAAAACCTCAGTTATTCCTCTATTTTCAGGTTTGAAAATTTGCTTCTTTCCTCCTCACCTGAGAATTTATAGCAATCACTGAACATCATGACGGGGGGTTTTATGAGAAAGGAGCCTCTAAACTCCACCAAATTGCACGAACACCCATAAGTGGTAGCCCTCTTTACCAGGGAAAATTGGATGCCTTTATTTGAGAAATTTCATGGGTATGATGAAGAAGTTATAGAGGAATTTTTAATATCTTTAAGACCCCATTCAAAAACCCATGCTACAGTCAATTTCAGGGGTCTAACCATAGAAATTACACTAGAATTCATTAGCAGAATTACAGGTCTTCCACTTGGGCTCCCCTAGAGAAAAGAAGAAAAACCACTAGGAAAGGTTGCTAAAAAGACCTTTTTCCAGCCTGATGAACATCCCGTGGAGGATGAGAATGGGATCAGAAGGACAAGTATACCTTATCCATGGGGTGATGTCAGCTACCAAATCATGAAATATATCTCCTGTGAAGGAAGATACAATATAGTCTATGGTTATCATTTCAGATTATTACATGAACTAAGATATGGAATGGCCCTACTTGCATCTAGAAAACTCAGTCTTCCATATTTCCTCCTCCAATCCTTGATAGAGTGTGGCACCAAATTGAATGCAAGGGTTCCAGACCAACTGGCCCACCATGGGCTCATTAAATTGTTGGTAGAGGATGCCCTCCACACATACACAATCCCTATAGCCTAGGAAATTTTCAGGAACATGACTACAAAAGATGACATAAAAAATCTCACTGATGACCTTAATCCATCTGGCAGTGAAGAGGAGGAGCAGAAAGAGGAACTTGAGAAGGAAAGCCATGAGGAAGCACAAAATATTCAATTAGAAGAAGAAAAAGAGGAAAAATAGAGAGAAGAGGAGAAACATGACAGAACCACAGTTGAACCTAAAGCAAAGAAGAAAACGGCATCAAAAGCATATAAAAGGAAGAGGACAAGAATTGGAAAGAAGAAGCCCAAGACAGCTCAGAAAAAGATTGCCATAGGAAAGGTAGAAACTCTACAAGAAGAGGATAAAACAACACCAAAGACAGTAGAAACAAAATTAGAAACAACAGACACAGGAAAACTACAGAGGATGAAGAAGAAAAACAACAAGAAGAAGTGTCTCCTGAGACACTAGCAAGAGAAGCAACAATTGTTCTTGCCGTACTTAGCACTCCAGCTAAGCAAAAAGGGAAAATAAAAAGACAACCATCTTTGTATTTCAAAGCTCAGAGGAGCACCTGAGTCAAGGTGGGAAAGCCCCAACCACCTTTGAAAGAACCCATCATCATTGAGGATGCACCTACTATAACAAAGGAGGAATCTCCCTCTAAAATCTCCATCACTTATGAGAGAGGAAGTCCTAAGACCTCTACTTGGAAGGAAAGGATCAAATTAATGGACTCTAAAGCAGTCCTACAGGAGGCATTACAGTGCAGGTAGCCAACCAAATCATATGCACTGTACCTCAAAGATTAGTGGCTCCAATCCTAGATTAAGACACTAGCCCAAAGGGGTAGAATACCATTTCAAGATTATGGCCAATTTATGCATTTATGTGATCACATCTCAGTTGAGGATAAAGAAAAGCTAGCATAATTTTAGCTACACAACATGGAACTTATTGACATGAATTTATGGGATCGAAATGCTACATTCGGAGACCTGCAGCTAATGGCTATGGCATCTTGGATGAGCCATGAAGAAAAGAGAGCAGTGGAAATCCATAAAATGATGAAAAAAGAGCTGAGTGAGCCCCTGATGATTAGTGTAGAACCAGTAGAACCCTTGGCTCTCATCTATGCCCACCAACACCTTGCAGCTAATCCTCAAGTTGTCCCTGACTATGTTGACAAGCAAGCACAAACTATTGCTCATTTCGAGGATATGGAGATATTGTTTGGCGATGACTGCCTTCATGCCTGCATGAGAAGGTGGAATACATTGCCACATAGATTAAGGATCAGGGAGTATCACTCCCGAAACAGGATGAGGGAAGCCATGAGGAGAGTGCCCTTCAATGAAAATTTTTAAAGCCAATTGGATTAGCCTTAAATTCAGTCCCCCACTGCTGCTAGGACTGTTGGAAGGAGTCAAGGAGGAGGAAGAATAGAAACAATGGGAAGAAGTGGATAGGAAATCATGTTTCTATGATAAAGATGAAGACATCACATTAGAGGCTTGGGATGTCAGGGAATCTGTTAGAGCCATTAAAGATGAAGAGTTAGATTAGTTGCTCAGAGGATGAGCAACCCATTTAGGAGGGGGTGATGATGAGCCCCAGAAATTGATAATTATATGGGCTCATTCTGCCACTTATTTTGACTTAATCCACCATTCTCTCTAGTTTGCTGCATGTTTTTGAATATATTTATGCTACTAGATTGAATTGGGTTAGTCACTTTGCCATGTAGTCTAATGAGTGTTTTATGTAGATTTTTTGGACAATTTTGGACAAAGACAAGGACTTTATGAGAAAATGGCAGCCAAACTCGAGGAAAACAGGGAAGAGGACTTGTAGGGGGGGTGTCTCCTTCATTAATGACCCCTTTCCTCGAATCCTCCATTAGCAACTTGGAGCACAAAGACCCACATTGATGATTCCAAGGGGCAACCGAGCAAGTCAAGTAGGACTGTTGTTTATCCTCAGTTCTAGGAAGCCGAGTTCCTTGATTTTAGGAGGACTATTGGAAGTTCCCATTTGTATAAATAAGAAGGCTTTGAGCCTCAGTAGGTTAGCCAGTTATTAGTATATTTTCGCACTTTTTTGTAGCATTGTGTTCAGCTCATTTTCGAGTTCCTTTTTGAGAACAATTATGTAATGTAACTGCTATTTTTGATAATGAAAACAAAACAGTTTTTGAGCCAACACTGATCTCTTTCAGAGGGCTAAAGCTCTTGGGTTAGGGCCCAACCCAAGCTGCACAACACCTCCTTTGTTTACTTAAATGTTTTTGCTTCCATTCATGAGTTAATTTATGTTGCATAGATTCATTTTACTTTGTTAGATTAGGTTGCTTTTGATGGTTTGCATAGTTATTTTTTGTATCAGTTTTTCAATTAGGTTACTGCAGTGATAGAATAAGATTCAAAAAGGCCAACAACAAGTATTTATATCCTTTCTCCCTTCCTGGGACTAGTATTTGAGGTCAAGGCACTACTGCTGCCACCAAAAACACAGTTTTTGCTCTTCCATGCAACTGCTAGTGTGATAACTTGATTTGGAAAAGTTGATATTGGTTCAGATTCATTTGCTTAGATAATTTCCTATTCTTTTTCCATAGTTCTCTCACATGCTTTTCTGTTCATAAGGTAATGTTCAACATTTTTCTGTTTGTAGGTCAGAAATTAGGTCAAGCTAGACAAAATTCAGTTTTTAATTCCTTCTTTAGTCAGTTTTGATAAGTAAATGTGAAGATCTCTTGCATGACACATTAGCTCACCATCCCTCCATAAAACAACCAGTACCAGTTCACTTCTCATAGGTTTCCCAACTCATTCACAACATTTCGCCAATATGCCCTAATTTCTGTGTTGTTTCCCATAAAGTTGCTTTCTTTTCATTCGAACAAATCCAACCATCCTATTCGTCCTTGATCTTCCTTGACAAGTTCTAGACACCTCAACACTTTCACCTAGCCTTCATTTACCTTTTCCATCATTTTTCCACCTTCAAAACTCCAAAAACAACTTTTGGCTTCCTCCTGTAGATCCTCCTATAGATCCTCCTGTAGATGCCCTGCAACCTCCTGTAGAACTTTCCGTGAGTGATTTTTCAAAGTCCGATCACTATGGAAACCTTTAGAAAGGTACTAGGGGCTTCTTTGGACCTCTCCACACCTTCTTCACCCTCTACAAAAGCCAACTCCATCTTCCTTTGCCACCAAACATGTGCACAGTCTCAACTAGATAAATCACAAGCATAATAATTGCACATAAAAACACTCAAAAGTACAAAAAGATGATTTCTTCTCATTTCTTTTCAGAAGTAGCGTGAATAAATGAAATTTACCTCTTCAGTATTCAATGTCACTCATTTCATTAGTTTCCATCTCTTCTCTTGCAAAAGTAGGGTTAATAGGTAAACTGGGGTTTGCTAGGGTTTGTTAAGGTTTGCATTTCATTTCAGTTTTCCTTCTCTTTTTGCAAGTAGAATAGCCCTTGTAGAGTTAGTTTCCTTTCATCACAGTTAACAACTTCTTCTAAGAACTCATCGAATTTGGCTTAAGCTCCTAGCGAACTTGCGCCAGCTCACCAAGTGACAACCTGCAGTAAGAGCTAGTACTTGTGCATACAGCACCAATGCTTCCAAGTTTGTTACGAACTACCGGGTTGATAAAAGTAAAGAAGGAAGCCCCAAGAGTTGCAGCATTATTGCTACAATACTGGAGCCCACCACATATATATGTGGTATATTGGTGGTCGTAGATTCGCCAGGTTGGTTATATTTTATTTTTTATCTATTCTTCCAATTTGTTGCATGTTTAATAATTACTAGTGGCCAGTGTTAGAATCCAAGAGATCACCCATAAAAGAATGTTATGTAGAATATTTGAGTTATTATAAAGTTTTATATGGTTAATTTGGATTTTTCGAGTCAATATTGGCCCAAATTCATTTCCATAAGAAGTTGGATGATCAATGATCATAGATGAATGTAATTAGAAGGTATGATGCTCTTTTGACACTTATTTGATTATCAACATCTCTTCTATTTGATTATAAGATCTATGATCATATTGAAGTAATTATGGATACAAGTAGGAAATAGGTTCCAAATAGGGGTTTAAATGACGAAATTTAAGATGTATTTGAAACAAAGTATGAGAAGTAGTTTGGTAACAAAAAAAATTGATTGATATGAATTTTATGGCAGCATAATCGCTGGAAGTTTTATTTGAAGATTATATGTTATGATATTCCTTATAACTCAGTGATATATGATGATGGTGGATCCAATTTGAAAATGATATGAAATAGAGGTCCATTAATAGGTTGAAGAAGGAAGTTGGAGCCTCAATTAGGTTAGAACCTAGAGCAAGTTAGAACTCACTCATTATCAAGGCTGAAGCCTCAATTAGATTAGACCCTGGAGAAGGTTGGAGCCTGCTCATCATCGAGGTTGAAGCCTCAATTAGGTTGTATCCTATAATGACAATATGCTTTCATCTTTTGAGGTTTGTGTTTCAATTAGGTTTTAGCCTACCACAAGTGGAAACTTGGATATCTTGGGGTTAGTTTCCTCAAGTAGGTTTGATCCTGCAAATTAATGTAAATGAATTGAAGATAAACATTCATGGTTTTCTCCCATATGGGTTTCCACCTAAAAAAATGTGTCTCCTTGTGATTTTATGGTTTCTTGATGTATTGATTGCTTCTTGTTATGTTTCTTATATGATAATGCACTATTTTAGTTGATGTTATAATTTTTACAATCCATTTCTATATGATTGTATAATTAAGAAGATTGGGAAATTGTAAAATTGTCCTCATATTTATTCACTCCCCCCCATCTCAATGTCACATTTGAGACAACAATAGTCTCTTTGGAAAGGAACATTGTCTTAGAGGTGGAAAACAATATGGTATACGATGGCCAACAAGAAATATACCCAGAGGCTATTAATAGTGTTGGTCGTTCATTACATGGAAAGCTCGGTTCCTCAGTTCTCAATGGCATAGAGTTTGTTGCACAATTGGCATTATCTAAATGTATGGTGGTATCAGCTATGTTGGAATTGATGCCAACTAGGCTAGAAATGATGGAAATTGGGCCAATATTGATGTGCATGATGCATTTTAAGCTCAGGAGGAGTCCCATGGTTGCTACAAGTTTTGGTAGACAACCATCATAGTAGTAGGATATCTGGAGAAGCTATAGAATCATATAGCTATGATGGTTCCTTGGTCCAAGATTTGAAGCAATTTTTGTGTTAAGATTTTATCTCAAAGGCTCCTAAACGTGGCATAGTTGGATAGTTCCCAAAAAGAGTTTTCCAATGGTATATTGCAGTCCATAAATGGCCTTCTAGATTAGGAGTCATTGTTAGTCAAATGCAAGTACCTCAAAATTCAAATGGGATAAGTTAAAGGTGGTGAAGGGTTAAAGAGGAGGCCAATTTTGGAGATAAGACAAAGCTGGAAGAGTAGTTAGTGGAGCTGCTAAAGGATTTCCATGTGAACATTGCATAGAAATACTACAACAGGAACCATTTTTATTGGCCCAATAGGCAGACCCATTACACAACTCATCCTGAATGAAGTTTAGCTTGGATGGTTATAAGTGAGAGATTAAGGGAGTGCCTGGGATGATGACAGCTTATGATGACTATCTAAGAAGAAATATAGTGCATGCATAAGGTGAAGGCTCAGGATGGTAAATGGTTGGGCATTGTGGCAGCAATGCAACAATGGAGAGTAGTGCAATGTAAAATCTTGAATTCATTGTTTCTTCCTTTGAAATTTTAACAAAGGAATTGGGTGAAAAATACAAGGTCCGAGAACATTTTCTCTGTCATCTTTGACAGGCATGGGAAAATTTTTATAGGCCTAAGATGATGCTGTCATGACATCAATATGGAGGACACATGGCTTGCATATATCATGTTTTTGGGCACCCCAAGTGGGCCAAATCTAAGTGACATGTGTCACCACTTAGATGAATCCATGTAGCATTGGTGACATCTGCATGATCTAAACCTAGAAGGTACTACCGACAAGAATCCCATAAGATAAAACCTATAAGGGCCTACCTGGAAGATAAATCCTATAAGGAAAAACCCAAAAGGAAAATATGAGAAGATAAATCTCATAAAGAAAATCCCAGAAGGTTAACCCCGGACGAAAGACAGAGTCATGCTAGGATTTTTGGCTGGGATAATGGTCCCAACAGATGGAGACTTGATTCCAAAAGGAAAACCTTATAAGGAAAATCCTAGAAGGAAGATCCAAAACAATTTACCCCAAAGGAAAAATAAAGGCACGTTGGGAGTTTTGGCCAGGATAATGGGCCCAAGAGCTGGAGACATGATCTTGGAAGGTTCACCATATAGGAAGAAAAGGTGCAGTGGGAGTGTTGGCTGGGATAATAGAGTTTAGGGATAGAGGTATTGGATGGAGGTTAACAATTTTGTGAAATGCCAGAAGGCACACCTAGGTCATGGCTTTGTGGATATATCACATGCTATTATGACCGAGGGCCTTCTAACAAAATGTAATGATTTTTTTTGCGACCTAAGGGCTTAACACCTATGCATATGAACAAGTTGGCGGCTAGATATATGATTTAGTGTAAAGCATGACTACAAGGATTTTTGTATCAAGGACCACAATCACAAATTGAATTTATGTGCCTGGTTTATAGATATCAATCCATGTATATCATTTCTTCCATGTTAGGAAGAATTAAATGAGAAAAATAGTCTGGGGATTAATGGAGATTTGACCATAGCTCAAAGAAGCCATGTACAAAGTACAATCTGAGCACAGTGGGAAATTAATAAGCATGGAATTCCCTGTTCAAGTACATTGTTTGACTAGGTATTAATAATCACCATCAAGAAATTCTCATGTTCCCATTTTCAAAATTAATTCTGTTGCAGAGGCCAAGCATTTAGATGGATCAGCAGAATAGGAGGTCATGTTTGAGTATGCTCTCGAGCAGCATGGATGATATAATGATGGCTAGAAGAGATAACATTGCTACAGTGGAGGAACAAAATGAAGGACTGAAAATGTGAAGTTCTGGGATGTAGGATTGTTTTGAGTCGAGTAGAGAGATTAACATGAGTGTGTGTTTTTGTAACTAGTCAAGAATGCATATTCAGAAGAGAAAGGTTGAGAGTGCCTGAAAAAGAGTAAAGTCCGAGAACTGTTGAGTTTGATAGTCTGAGGACCGATATCAAAAGAACTGAATGTTATTGTAGTATGGATATATTGTTGCGTAGGATGAGTTAAGTGAATTTTACTAAGTAGAATAGAAGGTCAAATTCAGAGGAGAATAGAGGGCCAAGTGGATGACATCATAGCCAAAAATAGGTATAGAGGTTGTCTTTTATAGTGAGTATTAGTTTCCTTATTAAGTGTGGGTTGGGACATACATATTATGGAGTTAGTGCTTCCATCTAGTGGGTTCCTAAGGAGAGATTGGAGGTTGGTTCATCTTGCAAGTGGGTGCATACATAAATCCATGAATTTGGTGCTTCATGGTAACCTAATCATTTTTCTATAGAAGAAGGGAATTTGGTGCTTCCTGTTAGTGGGTTCTAGGAAACAATATAAGTGTTACAGATCAATTTTGGCACATCACTCGCATCATCCAGATCAGTGTTTTAGGGCTCATCAAACCCTAATTTCAGTTGCTACATGCCCTAAACAAGTCAACCTTTTGAATTACTCCTTCCCAAACAGTTTCATGGCCTGAAGAGATCTTCAAATGACCTAGAGGGACTAGCGCAGTTAGGCCCATGCAAGGATGCACTGCAGAGCAGTTGATTCCATGCCACAGTGCTCTGCAAAGCACTTAAGTCCTTTTTGACCTGTGCTGGGCGAGATTGAGCGAAATTCACATTGGGTTTGTGGAATATTCTTATCTTCTGGAGCCTTCTAGATGATTCCCATACTTATCATCTCCTATGAGCTCGAAAATGGATGAGGAATGAGTTAAGAGACATCCTATCTTCTCATCCCTTCCTCGATGGAACAAATTATAAGTTTGGAAGGCCATTCAATACCATCATTGATGACAAAACCTGCTCCATCTTCCTATAAATTGAGCACTCATCTAAGTGATCAAGGGCTAGACTTCGATGATTGTAAGGAGATAATGTTAGTTTGAGAATTGATAGTATTGTAAGTGTTGTTATGCTACCAGATTGGCATGCTTATGATGTGATGTGGATGGAACCAAAGTTGGAGGAGTGACTTGGAATCAAGCTTCATGGTTGTAATTCTTCCTTATATTCAATAAAGTATTTGCACCTTTTCCCATATGCTTATCTTGATATGTGATGCTTATATGTGTGAATGTATCTGAATCCATTTACTTGTAATCAACATATATTTTTCTTTGATTGGTTCTTTGTCTTATGTTGATGTTTACCGGTACTTCTCAAGCATGTTAAGTACAGGAAGAAGCGATGGGGCTGATACAAAGGAGACAAGAGGAAAGAAAAACTACAATTAGGTCTCCTCATCCTCTTTGTCTTATCTATTACTTATAAGAAAAAGCTAAAGTGCTTTAAACTATTGTTCTAGATATGGCTACTTATCCAGGGAATTAGTATTTATCTGTAGATACTAGATTCTCCAAAACAAATTAGTGACTTTGCTAGGGAACTATCCTCATTCCAAGTAGCTTATCCACATCCTAGGACACCCTAACAGACCTTACTTTCTTTCATTGATTCTATTTGAGCCTTGTTGAAGTGTTTTTTGGTCAAAAAATTGAGGTTAGATGGCTCTTGAGTGGCATCTTTGGAATCAACGAAGGCTTGGTCAAGGGATAGTGCTCTGCAGAGCACCCTTGAGTGAGAGGCAGTGCTCTATAGTGCTGTTAGGCTCCCTTTGACCTGTGATGATCCACCTTAGGGAAAATTTTCACCTTCGGATTGGGTTTTCTCTCCAAATTTCCTTCTATTTATTCTTGCTTAAAGATCAATGATTGTAGTTTCTTTGAAATCAATTTGTATTTCCTCATTCCAGCCTACTTGGGTTTGATTGATTAATTTTTCTTAAATGATTTCTTTATCATTATCATTTCATTGGAAAAGTTAGATTATAGTCAATTAATCTTTGTTCAAATGAAAGTGTCGTAAAAGTCTTCATTTCTTTCGAAAAGGAACTGTCGTAAAGTCTTCGTTATTGCAAAAAGATTGATTGATTGTATGTGCATTAGTTTCCTTTTGTTCATCTTAACATTAAGTAAATTGAAAAGAAAAACTTTCATCTTTGATATTGTAGTTTGTGAATGCTTGAAATGAATAGCTAGGGAAATTGCATTATATGTGCTCTTTGCTCTTTGTCAAAAATCTGGTTGCTCTATCCCTACTAGCTAAGGTTTTCATTGTTCAATTGAATGAGAAGAATGCCTATCATATTAGTTGCATTTTAGAAAATTGCAAAAATAAATCATGTGGTGAACCTTGAAAGGAAAATTCTTAAGAAGATCAACTTAAAATTCAGCGGAATTAACTTAATGGAGCATTGTCACCTAATGCAAAACATTTAGAGGTTCTAGGCTAGAGACGTGTTCCAACGTAGTAAAACATAGCAGCTGTCACTAACTTGTTTGCGATACATACCAAGTGTGATACCTCATTCGATATATGTGATTATATCATAGCTCATCCACGTACCTTTTGGTATATAGGGCAGTGTTACAATACGTAAAGTATATGGGAATGCTCTCTCTATGCGGTTTTGCATTAGACATCACTAATACAGATTGGGCCTCCACATACTTTCAGGTATATATGGAAGGAAAACACTAGGTTACTATGCACCCGTACGTAACCAAGTCGATGGCTTTGTACATTGTGATACACTGAACGCAACATTCAGGGCGATTTCCTCCCCGTAGGAAGATATCACCAACATAAAACTTCAACATAGGCCCAAGAAGCTATGAAAATTTGTTAGATTCCTTAGGGCTCGTCAATCCTTAATGACTTGGATCTTGGTTGGGTCCAATTGCACCCCATATTCATCCAATATTAGGGGGATTTATAGGTCAAAAGTGTGCCTAAAAGGAATTTATTAACACAATTAACTTTAAGAGATCTTATTATGATGATGTCATCCCCAGGGGTAAATATTTTGGAGGGAAGAGAAGAAAACTATTTTTTAATTGTATTTTAAACTTATATCCTTATAGGCTTATTCAAATTTCAAGTGTAGATACCCATTGGATGTAAAACTTAATTTCACATCCAATGAGTATCCACTTTGCATACTTATAAGAAGACCCACATTGAAAAAATTTGAAGATACATTAAAAAATGTGTTAAAGAAGTTTTTTTAAAGAATTAAAAAAAAATGTGGGTCTTCCCGGAAGTATGCAGAGTGGGTAATCGTTGGGTGTGGAATTTAATTATGGATCCAACTGGTGTATACACTTGACATTTGAGTAACCCTATAAGGAGATAATTCAAAAATACAATAAAAAAGTAACTTATGTTTTTTCTTTAAAAATTCATAATATTTATTTTATTATTTTAACTTTTATTTTTATTATTTTCCTGTGGAAGCTCATTTTCAACCTCAAAATTCAACCAATGAATGTATCCCAGATTATGTATATGCTGTATCATAAAATATACACATGAAAAAAATATCATTAGATCCAAGAGTATTCTGAACGATATGTTGTAGATGCAGAAAAGAAGGGAATTGCAAGAAATATTTCAGATACAAATTTGCTAAGAAAGGAAGGTATTTGATGATATTCCTATAGAAGTGAAAACCTCCTCAATCGAAGGAGTAAATGTGTACTTGTAATCTTCAAGTACACATGTAGATCAAAGTTGTTTGACTCAAGGGCATCCTGTCATATGACTTCTCATAGGGAATCATTTTGTGAGTATGAAACATATGATGGTGGTGATGTTTTCCTATGGGATCAAATGAGAACTAGAATCATAGGAGGAGGAAAATTCAATTTGAAACCCATGGGTGGAAGGATTAGAACTCTCCATAGTTTTTTAATTTAAGAGTTATGAAAACTTAAATACATGAGAACCATCCATTCAAGGAAGGAAGCAATATCATTATAGAGATTTTGTTCAAGTATTCGACTGACACAAAAGGATGTAAGGATTTATTGTGATAGTTAGAGTGAAATCATTTCAGAGAACAAACCAACTTATCATTCTAAGACAAAGCTTATTAATGTTTAGTATCACTTTATGAGAGATGATTGAAGAAAATGTGAAAGGTGAACACTTTAAAGAGTAAAGTAGGTTCATTAAAAAGGAATGTAAGCCATTACATATTTCTTATATTATTAAGAATCTTTTTGCAATAATTAAGTTTACATGGTTAAGACTTACATTGAGTTATCATTATACATATACTATTATTAACTCTAGTTAGCTCATCAATCCTATTACATCGATAAGGGGATCCCACCATTCCATATACATTTTAAAAGAATTATCCTCAGTGCTTATACCTATGATGTACATCCCTAAGTCAAAGTCTCATGTACAAGTGTTTTTGTTAGTGATGATAACTATGTAGACCATGAAATGTGTTTATAATGGGGTCATCCATAAGGTAGGGTCTCATGTATAGGCACTAACTTCAACATTGAGGAGATAGTAGATGAAGAGGTGTCTCCATAAGCTCAAGTAGCATAAATGGGTGCACATGATGTGTCTCATTAATGACACATGAAACCAATGAATGGATAGGTCTTGGGCTTGAGATGCTCACCAAGTTCATATGGATCAAGATTTATTTTCACTAAGACAAGGAGACTATCCATAGAAAAATATCATTCAATATTGATAGTATGAAATATATATTTAGTTTATATGGGGATTCACTATTGATATCAACCATAAAAAAGGAAGATGTCACTCCATTATAACTACACATTATTTCTTCTAGCATTTATATGTGTTAGAATTGCTTTTGAAATAATTATTTTTAGACAAGTTATTGCCTAATATTTTTGGAGAGAAATGTTTTACAAGTAAAATCCAATATCACGCAATCCTTATGTCTATCATTATAGCCACAAAGTAAGATTTTTCCTCTTCATCTCTTCCTCTTTGCAAAACTTCTTTTACCCAACCCAACGTAAAAGGACAAAAGGAGCTTAGTTTGATGTTGAATGTATCCCTTATTAGAAGGGAATGATTAGATCTTTGCAACAGGGAATTTGACCAGTGGAGATGAATACATTCACCTCTAAAGCTTAGACGAATTGGCTGCCATAATGACTTGCCTAAGTGATAAAGGAATTTGACCAAAAAGGTGAATGACCTAAGGTACTTAATGAGGAAATTATAGGATACATTCAACTATTAAGTCAGGAGGACTTGAATAGGTCAGCCTTAAGTGAGTGTCTAAGGGAAATTATAGGATTGGACAAATCTGCCCCTTAGAAGCCAAAAGGACTTGGCTATGTCGACTGGAGGAGATAGATGTAATTCACCTTTGAAGCCAGAAGGACTTTGCTAGGTCATAAAAGACATTGAATAAAAAGGTGAATGGTCCAAAAGAAAATTCTCACCTAAGAAGCTAAAAGAACTCAAATTCCAAGAGGATTTGGCTAGGTTATGACTAAAGGAGATTGATACATTTTCCTAAGGCCATTAAAGACTTTGGCCAGAAACCTATATGAGAAAAATTTTCTTAAGGAAAAATAAATTTCAACAATGAAAAGATACTTATAGAGAATACCTCCCTCGCTAGCATATCCCAATAGAGGGAAAGAGAACACAACAAGGAAAAGATTAATTTTTATTATGGTTAAATTTTTTATTAAAAAAGTTCGAAAGATTTTTTTTCCGTTAACTAATATAGATAGCAAATACATATAGAAAAGTTGGTTGAACTATTAAATCATTAACAAAATCAATTAAAAAAATTATCATTAATAAATCAATTTCAAAATTTTCACATTTCAATTTTCAAGAGTGAAATATCGGAAGCATTTTTTAAAGCCGACCGATTTAACTCCTCGTAACCATAATTTTTAACACCGTCATCTTTGTTGAATGTCCACCACGCATACCTCGCCCTGAGGCCCTTTTCCATATACACAAGATGTAGAACAACCAGGAGTATATCGTGCTCATTTATTTCCCAACAGTTAGTTCTAGTCCATACATATTTACCTTTAGGAAGCTTAGGGAGTTTGAAGGGATCAACTTGTTGAGTGTGCTCACTTTTCCGGCTCTGAACTAGCCTCCATCCACTTGCTAAATCATCCATAGCGTAAATAGCCCCAACGGGATACTCGCCATAATCGCCACTGGCATACTCCCTCTGAGATATGGCATAAAGTGTTCCGGATTTGGAGGATATCATACATCTCCCGAACGCGCACGTGACAAAGAATTTACGGAAGTTACGGGAGGAAGGCGGAACATATCTAGGAAATTTCATTAAATGCCGAGCAAACGTTGTGTTCACTTCTCCTCCCACTACCCACACGTTGCTTTGAAAGTCGAAGTGCATGGGAACGAGTATGGTAGTATCATCGTTGCCTGTATATACCCAGCTAGTAAGATTTACTAGATACAGTTTTCCTTTCCACGGGATAGGTGTAACATTTAAGTTGTACGGACACTCTGGAAGAAGTGACCACTTTTCAGAGTTTACGTCTAAGGACAACACTGTTGCACGATTTCTACCGGTACCCAACAACACTATCAACCGATCTCCGACTGTTACTTTCCTAATCCGATCATAAAACTCGCTGTGGAGTTCTCCAGCTATTGTGGAAGTATCCAAAGCCCGGAAAGACCTATCGGAGTTCTGGTCCGAATTTAGTATGTAACAGAAGGGATGCTGCCGATCATCTGTACTATTCCAGAAAATAATTTTATGTCCGATCGCTTCCACAAAGGATTTACCACGGGGGCATCCGTTACAGAATTCTTCTGGTGGCAACTCATGCGGAATAGTTAAAGCCGTGAACTCATGTTGAGGGAAGGGTGACAACCTCTTGTCTCTGATGGCACAGTCTATAAAATTTATTTCACTCACCGTGGTTTCACGGCGACGGCCGCGTCTCTCGTGCCAACCTCTTGGTTTCACGCGAAACAGAAGATTGCATTGTCGTGGTGGCGGCGGGGCTGCGTCAACCAAATGTCGAAGTCTGTTAGCAATAAGTCCAGACCTGGCGTTAGAAATGAGGGCCAGTAGATGGCCGTCGAGGCTTGGAATAATTCGATGGCTTATAAGATCGTCGTTCATCAAATTGAAACTTTCCATGGCTGTTGAACTGTCACTAATTTCTCTAAATCTTGGAGGCAGCAAATCAAGAATCACCTCTGACTCGTGCTCATGATCTTTTGCATTGTCGGTGTAAAAAGGTTCCATGTTCTCATTCACAAATTAACCCCTTTCCCTTCACGATTTTGTTGAAGAAAGAATCTCCGAGAAGATGGCCGAACGAGTAGTACGAAATATATCAATGAACGTCCAACTTGGTGATGATGGAGTCCAATGAAATATGTCTTTCACTTTATACTGGGTTTTAGTATTTATATCAAGCGTCCATGAAGGTAGGCCGACTCCCTTGAGAAGGACACCACATGAAGTCCATGAAGGTAGGCTGACTCCCTTGAGAAGGACACCACATGAAGTCGGGTCACGCCTTTTTAATGGTGAGTTTCCACAAATTGAAATATGGTTTTGTTTCTTATGATTAAGTTTGAGTTTTATTTTTTTTAGTGACTTTATAAATTAGAAGATATGGTGTTAAGGGAACCCAAATTTT
This sequence comes from Pinus taeda, assembly GCA_000404065.3. Taxonomy (NCBI): domain Eukaryota; kingdom Viridiplantae; phylum Streptophyta; class Pinopsida; order Pinales; family Pinaceae; genus Pinus; species Pinus taeda. Next base: position 25,313 of record APFE031733610.1, read on the forward strand.
TTTGGGCACATTGTAGATGTTACAATTTTTTATCAATGGGCTTTTATTGGCTTTTTGAATGGGCAGCTTAACATTGTTTTTTTATTTATATGGGTTTTAAACCTATTATATTATAGAAAGGGTTTGTTTTGGTCATTTTAATTAGATGGTGATTTTCTCCTCAATCAAAATTAGAGTTGGAGTTAACAAATTTGGTTTCAAAGCGTACAACACAGAATAGTAAAGTTTGCTAATCCATCACATTCAAGAGAATCCATGGTAACTTTGGTGGAATTAGAGATATAATGAAAGAGATTGAAATGGGTATTTCCCCTAGAACTAATATTGGACGAATTTTCTATGACAATTGTATTCATGCAAAATTGTTGGAGACTGGAGGGTATTGGAGAGATTTTCTATGACACTTGTATGTATCTTTCAATACATGGTCATCCTCTCACTCCTTGCAGTGGGGAAGGATATATGTGCCTCCAAGGTTCAACAAAAATTATCCAAAAAGATGGCCTTTGTGCATGTGCTTTTCTTATGGGACAATCCATCATGTTGTCCAAGCTCACTTCAGGATTTGCCTTTTGTTTACATTTCCAATTATAACATCTTCTCCCACTCGAGTACTAACAACTTCTCCCACCCCATTACTAGATTGGGTTGTGGAAAGGGTTACTTGTTGAATTGACCTGATTCTTAATGTCTATTACGAAGATGAGTTCACAACATAAAATATAAAATCTGATGCTACAATTATGTTCATCTCGTGGAGATTTTATCTCAATCTGATTCCCGAATTGAAAGTTATTCCTACTTGAACTTTTCTTAATCATATTATGCATCATCTATAATGGGGGCTGCCACATGGCACCCGTGTGGTATTCATGTGGCATCCACATGTGGCCCAGATGGCACAACCACATTAACCAACATGATTCCATTCTTGGAAGGTACCTACATGGCCTCCATGTGGGCGATGCCATGTCGTCTCATGGATAGGGCCCATGAGGACATGGATAGGGATAATAGATTGTTTGGAATAATTAATTATTCCAATAAATGTGCTTTAAATCCTCTTTTCCTTCTACCTTGCATAGAGAAAATACTGTTTAGACCAATTCTAGCAACTTTGTACTTTCCAGCTAGCCCTAGAATCAATGTGCGTTATCTAACTATTCTAATCATAAAATTTCATGTGGTAATCAGATGGTATTTAGGATTTTTCTTTTCAACCTTTAGCTTTGATAATCATGACTAACAATCATCATCAACCCTTTAAAAGGAGATCAAATTTCCTTACCATTGTCATCAATACTTTTTATTATCCAAATTAAAACTCTATACTATATCCGAAGTTCACTGTGTGTTTTCATGTCAATGGATATGCTCACCATTCTCGCTTTTCTACATCTTCTAACAACTTTATACTAGTGCATATCAAGTGAAAATGGAGATGGTTATATGGGTCATCCAATTACTCCAGCTGTTTGAATGAACAACTTGTTTCTAAGAGGAGTAACCGAGGGAATCTTGTGTGCTAGAGTACATGTTTGAGAGATGCATGGAATTGTTTGTTGAGGAAGGAAGATCCACAAATGACGGTTTTGTTGTCAATGTTTCATTTAAGCCAATAACAAGGTCTATTATATAGAATGCTTGCATCATCCATGAATATGTTTACATTTTTATCCATATGTAAATCAAATTCTAAACCAATCCAAATGTTACTTGTAATTCTAATAGAATTTCCATTCCCTGTTTGTTAACTAAAATGCGACCCGATAATAAGAAAGGTATAAGAAATGATTTTGTTGGTACTCACCAAACATGAGAGGCATTAGTTGCCACCTTCATAATACGTTGGATTCATTGCATGATTGGAGGAGGGTAGGCACACTTTCTTTTTATAACTTTGTGCCACAAACCTATACTTGAGATGAACTGCCAAAATCAACCTTATAGCTAGGGCTTCTGAGAAGTTTAAGATCCTTTTATATCCAACCAACCTATTCGTATGAAATTCTCAAATTATTATTACATGTAGTTGATATAGCCTTGGAATAAATTTATTCCAACAAGCTTTCCACAATTCAAAATTATGTTGGAAAATTACAATATAATTTAAGGAATTTACATTTTTATTACAATAGCTTCGTAAGTTAACAATGCCCTAAAGCTGATCATTGGAAACCTAGGCACAATGTTTCTCTAGTGAACTCTCAATGTCAAGAGCCCCATTTTTCCTAGTGCATGTCTTCAAACATGTACTTTCTTCTTATTTGTCATTATTTATATGTTGCACATTGTTTCATCCACTTCTAGATTTTAAACTATTCCAATTTTCTATACTGATTTTATTACTTGGATATAAAACCCATTTTTAGCATTCACTTACTCTTTAGTAAATACAATAATGTAAAGCTTAGTACCTGGATCATGCACATGATTTCTCATACAAATAACTGAATTTGAGGGGTGAAAACAATCCGTTTTCAAATTATGTGATACCTTCTTTAGCACTACAGAAAGACATGTTGATATTTGAGTTTACCAACCATTTAGGGAAGTAAGATTGGATTAGTGGCCATATCTAAAGAGGTTTTGGTGTTACAACCTGTAGTGTTACCCTAGATAGTACTAGTGTTACCACCTGTAGAGTTACCCTTGTTAGGACTAGTGTTACCACCTAGGTTTTCACTACCTACATTAGCACCTAACATGGTAGTGATTTAGTGTTGGGAAGATGTGTAATCAAAGGAGGAACTTGAGGAATAAGAAGAAGTAGAGTCTGTATGTGGACTAGGTGGAGGATGGGATCGAGGAACACTTACTTGTCAAGTAGGGGTGAGAGAATATCCTAAAGGAAAGTAATGGTGAAGGCCATGAAGTCTCCGTGACAAGAATTTTGGGGGTGAAATGGTGTCAGGACAAAATAAAATTGAAATACTATGGGGAGAGGATAAAGAAAGAAAGAAAAAAACAACAAGAAAACACCTAATGCAATGATGTGAAGTGAAAACTAATTATAATGATATGTTACTCTAATCCAACCAAACACCTCCTATAGAAAAAATACCTCTAGCCTACAGGTTGTCTAAATCATGAATCAAGCCCTAGTTCTATTGTTTTAGATAGCTTTCCAAAATACTTCTTATTTGATGGGGTCTGATGTCCACAAGTAGGGCTGACTAGATGAAGGTGGGGTACAGACATGGTTGCTTCCAACAACCATCCCTATAGGGTGTTTTCGTAAGACTCGACACTAAGGCTACCTTCGTCCCATAGGGGTGGTCAAATCATGTTATTCTTGGTATTTAGTCAACAATGTGGATCCCTTGACCAACAAGTCAGGTAACCTCGTGGATAGTTGCACACACTAAGACCTAAGCCTCACCCCCTATGAATCGTGTTTCTGGTGTGCACCAGTTTTGAACATGGGATTGTGAAGGATTTTAAGCTCCCTATAAGCACAATTGTCTATGTCTTGGTGTAAGTGATGAAAGGGGGTTTTTGTTATGCTCTTGACCTACGAGAAGATACTAGAATACCAAATATGAGAAGAAATATACCTAGAACACAGAACAATAAGAAATAATAGCATGTATTTTATTATTCAAAAAGGAAAGAAATATTCACTTGCCTCTTTGAGGGGCCAACCTCCAATAGAGCTGGGCTCAAGTACAAAATGAGCAGAAACAAAGGCGATCAAGGTAGCTACAAAAGAAAAAGTAGCTAAGTTTTTGAGAGAAAATATTTTCTACAAGTTTGGCTATCCAAGAGAATTAGTCACAGATCAAGGGAGTTAATTTACCTCCAATCTGATTGAAGACCGACTCGCATATCACAAAATTAAGCACAGAACTTCCACCCCTTATCATCCGCAAGCAAATGGACAGGTAGAAGTCACTAACTGAGCTTTGAAAGGGATTTTGACCAAGGTAGTGAGCAGCACCAGAAAAGATTGGGCAGATCGATTGGTTGAGGCCACTTGGGCCTATAACACCACCTGGAAAACCACCAAAGGGTTCACACCCTATGAGCTAGTCTATGGGAAGAAGGCTTTGCTGTCAGTAGAATTTGAATATAACAAATTAAGGACGACCACTTAGCTGGACCTAGATATCAGCCATGCACAAAAGGAAAGGTTACTTCAGCTAAATGGATTGGATGAACAAAGATTGCAAGGCCTTCTCCACTCAGAGTTAGTCCAACTTCAAAGGAAAATAAGGCATGACAAACACCTCAAAGAAAAACAATTCCAGGAAGGAGATTGGGCACTGTTGTATGATTCAAGATATAGAGATTTCAAAGGAAAAATGAGGACAAAATGGCTGGGACCGTACACAGTAGAAAAATTAAATGACAATGGTTCAGTTTTGATCCCGACCATTGATGAAGAAGCCATCCCCATGCTTGTCAACGGGCATAGATTGAAGAACTATAGGAAGCCCCTC
>APFE031733615.1:0-13673 GCA_000404065.3 Pinus taeda
AGGAGAGACAAATTTCATGCACTATTTAGATTTTCCATGAGTAGAAGAAGAGTTGATCCTCTTAACCATGTGGAGTGCTATATTTGCCATAGATTTCGCCACATGGCAAGAGATTGTTTGCTGCCCCATTACTCAAGGAAAAATCCTCAAAAGCATAAAAAACCAAGAGGATATAGCACAAAACTAGTGAAGGGAGAGAAGAAGCTGATAAAGGAAGAAAGGAAGAAACCAAGACCATTTGGAAGAAGAAGGAGCTTCATCTCTTCAACTAGTGCAGAATATTCCCTCCTACAGTCCATTGTTATTTCATTCATACTTATTAAGGAATACAGATTATGGGAGGTGCACAACCTTAGGGGGAGCATATTATGGAGTTTACGACAACATATGATGAGTTCATTTTAGCCTCATGCAAATTCAGGTCCATAGGATCAGTGTGTCTTATTGGAGGTGAAGTGTATTTTTATGTCTAATCTATTTTCTTTGAGTTTATTTATCAGTGGATTAGCTATGTTGTCACTGATAGTGCTTGGAGCAGCTGCATGTTGGAGTGGTTATGATGCTAATATTGATATGGCAATCATGCATTGTCAAGATGTGGTGAGAAATCACACATTCAGGGGGAGGATTCGTGCTTCCAATTTTTTTTGGAATGTGTTGGCATCGTGTTTCATGAATATTTTTGTTACTGCTACCACACATTGCATGTTGGATGAGCTAGTATGGTTGCATGACAAATTTGGCATTGATTTTATTGCTAGATGATATTATGCCATGTGTATGTTACTGCCATGGATATTTATTGGCTCATCTAGATTTTGCACTTTAGTGATCATGTTTTTATCTAGATGCATTATGCATGTTGCTGCTCATATATGCAGTATACTTGTGTTGTTGCTCGCCAATTTCTTACTTATGCCTCATTGATGATATATTGCTCACCTTTAGTGAGGATAAGTATTAGTCGTTCCCTATGATGCTTGGTATGTTAGATTTTGCTGCTCGAACATAATGCTATTGTTGCTACTACTACCTATGATGCATTATGTTGTGGATGTATTTACTGTTGCTTATGACATATTCCTATGTTGATGCTATTATTTTACTTTCTTTTTGGTACAAATGAGGAGTATGGTGGCTACATGGTGATTTTGCTGTAGGATATTTGTTGATGGGATGATGGCCCATGCACTAGAACAATTTTCGGTCAATGTTACTATTTATTATTGAATTTGGAGAGCTTATGCTATATCTCATGGAGGCCTTGTGTTTGATGGATATACCATGTCTCACATAGTGTTGATGCTACCATATGGAGCATATGTTGATGCTCATTGTTTCCATGTACTCAGTTATTTCATGATTTTGGGATGTATTGATGATTGCATCATTGTGTACAGATGTAAAATCCATTTATTGTCATTATGTCATCTTTTGGGAACATTTCTCATGGAGATACCCATGGTGTTGAGTGTGTATTGTCATTTACTATGTATGGGTCAATGGAGTCCAAGTCAAGAATTTTATAATGTATATCTTTGATGTAGCCCCACTTCATTGGGTGCATGATGTAAAATTGGTTTCATAGAGTCATGGTCGGTGATATGATGTTTTTTAGAGGATTCGTATATCAGTCCTATGTATATGTCACAATCATGTAATTACTCCATGAAGCATATTGTATTGTAATGTATTGTATATCATGTCAAAAGTGAAGTTGGAGTCATGGTCATGTGGATTAGTCTATTGCATTTATGAGGGAGGCTAATTGCAGTAGGCAGAGTGTATGGTATCTTCATTACATGCTTAGGGAGACAATGTTCAGTGTTCAAAGTTGGCATGGCATTGGTAGTGGTCTTAGCAGCCATTTTCCTTGGAGGAGACACTTCTTTGGGATGCATCAATTATGGTGTTTAGTATGAAAAGGGGAGAACTCTTCTCTTTCGAAACATTATTGGCATGGTACTTCCATGTTTGCATGGACCTTTTCCATTGATGTTAAAGGGGGAGAGATTTTGGATTGATGAATTAGCCTCACATGTTTTGTTGAGGTTGCCATCAATGCCAAAGGGGGAGTTTGTTGGCATTGTGGTGTTGGCATTGATGTCAAAGATATCTTGGTGATGTTGGTCATATGCATGAGTGTTGGATGCATGATTGGTGAGGGTCTTGTTAGGTTGCATGGATGTGAACATACTTATGACTAGACCTAGTAGAGATGATGTTGTGGCTGCTGAGTGGAGATGGATTCCACATGATGTGTTGATTGGCGATGCTTCCACTATAGGAGGATGGTGAGCTTCTCATGGAGTGAGATGTTTTTCCTATAGGTAGTTGGAGTGATTATTTGTTGGTGCTGCATATGTCTCCACTTGCCTTGGATACATTGGTTTGTTTCTTCATGTGATGGTTTGAGGTTGCTTTTGTTGGTGGTGCTTCCACCAGTGTTGGGGGCATTTGTATGGCATGTCTCTGATGCTGCAGGACTTGAGGATGTTTCTACAGAGGATAGAGATAATGTATAAGAATTTTTCATAAGAAATCACATTGAAGATTTTGGTCGATGCATTTCAACGAGTGTGGTTCATCTTCAGGACATGATGAAGAAACAGATTTAGGAATAGGGTTAAATAAGAGACAAGTCAACCTAACAACTAGAAGATAACAACTATATTTGACTTGGGGAGATAAAAGCTATATTTGAATAGGGGAGAGAAAGAGGGGGAATGTTAAATTATTATAATATTATTTTTAAAAAAATATATTATATTAATATATATTAAAAATAAAATAAAATAACAACAAATATATATAATATATATAAAGATAATATATAATAATATATAATATAATAATATATATATGTTATATGTCATATATGTAATAAAGGTAATAAAAGATAAAAATTAATTACTTATATAAATCTAAATATAAAAAAGAAACTAAGATTGGTTTTAGAACTAGTTTAATTATTTGATTTATTAAATATATAACGGTTAATCAAAGATAAACTACAAATAAGAATTAAATGTCTGAATATCTATATTTAAATAATGAAAAAATTAATAAAATAGAGAAAAATACATATATATTATATATAAACAAATAAAAATAATAATAATGATTCTCATAAAATGTTGTTCAAAAAAAAAATACTAAGCGGCCTGGACAAAGGCAGAGAGAACTAAGAAGAGAGGGAGGGAATCCAATAGCTACTAATTTTCCAGCCATAGTCCCTATTAATATTACTGGAAGACCTCTCATTTTCACTGGCTTCCCTAAATTTGATATGGTGGAAATGAGGAATCTCAGCGATAACCCTAGCCTCCTCAATGCATATATGATGCTTTAGCATGCGAGGACCAAATCTTCATCTTTCGCTGAACATGTGGAGAATACCACACATCATATATGCATTAAGGAGGCTAGCATTATCACTAAGATTCCTCATTTCCACCAGTGCGAGTTTAGGGAAGTCATTGAAATTGAGAGGTCTTCTAGTAATATTAATAGGGATGACGGATGGAAAATTAGTAGATGTTGTATTCCCACCATCTCTTCTTAGTTTTCTTTGTCTATGTCTAGGCCCCATAGTTTTTTTTTTTTAACGATATTTTATGAGCATTATGATTAGTATTTATATTGGTTAATAAAAATAAAGATTTTAATCTTTTTTATTAATTTTTTAATTCTAATTAATAGGAATATTACACATTTATTCTTTATTGTAGTTTAAATCTTGATTATACAATTATATTAATAAAATAAAATAAATTAAAAAGTCTAAAACCTATCTTTAGTTTCTTTATATATTAGATTGTTATAGTAAATAATTTTGATTCTTTAAATAACCCATAATACATATACAACATAAATAACCATATAATATAATAAGAGTTTACATATTATATATTTAAATATATATATATAAATATTATTATTAATATATAAATGAATATAAATAAGAAAATAAAGATTAGTTATTATTTTTAATCTTTGATTATTATATAAATGAGTCAAATATCATCAAATATATTTATTATCTTCTAGCTGTTAGGTTGACCTATCTCCCTATGTAACCCTCTTCCTAGATCTGTTTCTTCATCATGTCTTGAAGATGAACCACACTTGTTGGTTCGAAACGCGTCGATCAAAATATTTGATTTGATTTCTTCCGAAAAAATCATATACATTATGATATGGATCACAAATATTTGACTTCGAGGACAAATATGCTGCTACAGGTGTCAGAGAGATTGAGGTTGTTGCTTGAGGAGTAGGAGGTGTTGGTCTTGGTCCTAAAGTTGGTAGAATAGGTCTAGCATGTATTAGACTTGTCCCTTGCCTATTCATTAGTTTTAGACCTATTGTAGAGGCTTGGAGGAGTTTAGAAGAGTAGAGGAATATGATGGATTAGGTGGCAGAGGTTTTGGACTGAAGAACAATTGTTTTACTTCAGTTTTAGGCCCAGTTGTTGAGTATGGTGTTTGGATAGAAGTGGAAGTTTTGGATTGGACTTTCTGGACAAATGAAGATTCATTTCAAAATTATGAGGCATGGGTTTTGTGCACAATGGACCCAATTGTCTTCCACTATGATCAATTTTTGAAATACAATCCAGATTGCAAGAAAATGAAGGTTCTGTATCCTAGACACAAGCATAGAGGCTTGTGGGAGCGACTCTGGTCGTTGGCATAGTGTGTCATGAGAATGACTAATGACCTAGACTCTTGAATACTGTGTCATGGGAGTGACTGAGCCTATAGATTAGTTTTCTATATGTTTCTCGCACTCCTCATTTTTTTATTTGGTTTTTATATTATATCCTGGTCAGAAATTTTGAGTACGTGGTTGTGGTGTCTCTAGAAGTGGATCAAGTTTGAAGATATCGAAAGGATAATGTAATTAGTGCTTGATTTGGTTAATATGCCTTGGTAAACCAAATCAAAAGCATGGGAAAGGAGTTGTTAAGTCGTCCATAACTTGTAGCATTTACTGATTTAATCATCTCAGGAATTTTATAAACAAAGGAAGACATTGAGTTTATTGAGTTGATTGATTGTCTAGAGTGTGTGTTGAGTGAGTGAGAGCTTGGAGAGAAGTTCACAAACTATGTGAGCCATATTATGCAGATTTACTGAATCAGTTTGCAGTTGTATTAGTAGTGAGCTAAAGCACACTTTAGCCATTATGTTTATGTAGTGAGTGAGTTGCTTATGTGTTATTATAGTAGTGATTGAGGAGATTTATTTTATGTTTGTGTGGATATTTTTCTATGGAGTTTTGATGGTAGTTGTTGCTGCAAATTTATTGTTGTTTTGATGCTATGTTACGGCAGTGCTCATGTTGAGCGAGTTTTCATAGTCCAGTTTGAAAATAGATGAAAGGAGGTTCACATGGAGGTAGTCAAGACATGGAGGCTTTGAGTAGACAGTGACTTGGTGGATTTAGTAGATGGAAGAGTTTTCTCCATCCAATAGGAGTTGGATAGTCCCATCAGAGTGGGTGAGGATTGATTGATCGTGGTAGCCTTCAGCGGATGGTAGTCTCATGGTCCAAGAGAGAAATAGGTTTGTGTCTGAAAGGATTGAAATACTATGAAAGAAGCAATTCTTCAAGGCTAATTGGAGTGAGATTATCCATGTATAATTTTTTTAGCTATTAATAATAGAATTGAGCAGTGCAACAATAGTAGGGTGGTTTTTCCCTCGAGATGGGTTTTCCAACATAAACACTTGTGTCACCGTGTTAACTGGTTTTGTGGTTGCAAGTTTATTTTTGTTGCACTAATATCTAATTATATGTTTCAATTTATGCATGCTAAAGATTAAATAATTGGAGAAAAACTTTATCAGTGCCCTCACTACTGATTCCCCCCCCCCCCTCTCAGTAGTGAATATATTTCCAACAAGTTGTTAACTAGTTTTGAGCATACAGGTGTTTCATGTGATCAGTGATCAGTCCTTAGGAAAAGTGCAATAAATTTGGAGGAAATTCCTATATTTTAGTGCTGATTTCCTGAGGATTATGTAAGGAAATGGGAGGCTTGGTGAGCAAAGAATTAGCTATGTGCTGGAAAGAGTTATTCATTGAGCAGAGAAAAAAGTTATTCTTTTATAGGTTGAGCTTAGAGCTGGAGCTAGCAAATGTAATAATTTCTTTATTCATCTGAATAATGCAAAGAGGCTTGGGGGTTTTTCCTAGTTTGGATTCCCTAGAAATTAATGTGCATTTGTGTGTTTTCTTATTGCATGTATTTGCATGTTTTCTAAATTGTGATTTACATTCTGCAACTCAATAGAGTAGAATTGTGTCTCTTGTTTCCAAGTTGAAATCTTGAGAAGTTATAATTTCTTTAAAATTTCTACATACTTCGTGAACATCCAAATGATGTATGTGCCTTAAAGAGGTTGTGGTGTTGGTGTCCATATGTATTCCTCCCAGCATTGTGTTCTAATCTTGTGTGGAGCTATAAATCTTCAAGTAAAGGCCTTGTTATATTGCAGTTTGATAGTGCTAGTTATGATGTTGATGTCTGATGATGACTTATCAATTTGACTCTTCTTCTGAGAATATTTCAATTTGAGAGTATGCTTACACTAGTTATGTAATTATGAACACCTCCCAAGTTAAAACGGAGTGTAGGAAAACATAAATAGGTTCAATATTCATAATTTTCATTGTATATGTGTCATTATATATTTCATGTAAAAAGAAAAAAAAAGAATTTTTATTTTTATTTTTCAAGCATGGGTTTCATGCTCAAGTTAAATTTTTATTTAGGTTTAGCATGTTCTACATTCTTCTAGGATTTATTGAGTCAAAATAATGTTTTTCATAAGTCAAATTATTGTAATTGAGTTAAGTCCCAATTAGACTCTTGAATGAAAATGGAAAAATAATTTTATTTGTGTAAAAAATATCATTTTTATCCCACAAGCCCATGTCGGCCCTTCTTGGAAAATTCATCTTTGGAAGGGATCCATTCTACCTCCTGGATGTGTATAAATAAAAGACAATTTGACCTCATTTGAAACATATCCAGAAAATTCGATTTCTGTGCCAAGAAGAGAGAGAAAATCAACAAAGAAGTCAAGAAGAAGAGCTAAAGTAAAGAGAGAGAAAGCAAGGGTCAATGGAGGAAGAAATTTGTCAGATGTGCAAAATTGTAGGAGTTGTAGGGGCCAAAAATTGCAAACCTAATTGCAAGGGTCAAAAACCTATTGTGGGGGCTGAGAATCAAAGATTTGACCAGATTTGGAAGGCTTTGACTTGAATTAACTTTGACTTGTTGGAAGAGCTTGGAAGGAGTGCTAACTCAGGTCTTGTGAGAGGTCATGGTATTGGTCTTTGCGTCTTGGATTAATCACTCCGATTCGATTCTATAAGAAGGGGAGATTTGATTGGGTTTTACCCCTTATGGGGTTTTTCCCTGGCTTGGAGCCTATATCTTGCATTTATTGTCTTTTTTTTATATTCATGGTTTATGGTTTTAGCAATTGTTTTATAAAGTACATAATAAAATCAATAAGAAGCCAACATATGTTCACAAGAAATGATCAAGTAAAAGAGAAATCACCCTAATTGTTTCCCTATTGATTTCTCAACAAGTTGCAAGGCACCATCCACTGTACACATTTGTTTTTACAAAAATTGTATTGTGCATCAAAGGAAAGAATTGATGATAAGTAAGACCTATGAGTTAACATGCCCAACTACTTTCCTATATGTTTACTGTTAGGGTCCTATAATAATAGGATTAATAATTTTGAATTGGCTATGATCAATCTTGTAATATTATACATACTTTTTCTTTTTGCAAAATGTTTTCCCATATTAAAAATAAAAAATGTAAAGAGGGTAAGTCCTAAAATAAAAATCAAAGGACTAAAAGAATAAAATTAAAAAATAAAATAAAATATGAACCCCACCAAAAAGAGATAAAAGATAGATTTTGAAAGTGATGCAAATTCAAATGCCACTACTTTTTACCTTGCCTTTGCAAAATAAGGTTGTGTGCAGCTTGTCAAAATGCCATAATCCATGATGGTCAAATAGTTTAATCTTGATTCATTCATGCTTTAAATTTCATGTTGATAGATAGAGAAGAAAGATCTAGCCAAACTGTTTAATATTGGTAGATCAATAGTTAGGTAGAGAATAATAATGAGCTCATCAGTTTAATTTGAGCCATTGGAAGTTATAAGATTAGAATTAGATAGTTTTCTTATCAGAGGAAAAGAAATAAAGGGTCAGCAAGCTCAAATACAGCCAAATTAATGAAGAGAATATGCTAGGGTAAATAAAGGGTAGGTAAAAGAGGTTGGGAATGCATAAGGTTGCTAAATCAAATGCACCTTCATCATGCTTGATCCTATGTTTCATGTGGAGGAGGAATTATAAAAGAGAAAGGACATTCACAAAAGTTGTATGTTACTTTGGGGTATTTACCCTAATAATTTTAGGCCTGAATACTAAAGCTCATTCACTAATTTCCTCTCATTTCACTAAACCACTTACATGTCTAATTTATTAATTTCCCTCCATTACCCCTTCATTTCTTTTCATTCACTAATTTCCCCCTCTTGATTCCAAAGGACCCTCCCTTTCATTTCCTCTTATTCTAATACATTTCCCCTTTCCCTTTACATTTCCCCTTTCCCTAGACGTTTCCCCTTTAAAAATCATTCTCCCCTTATCAATTTCTCATTTTCCCATGTAAACCCACTAAAACCCCCTTATCCTAAGTTTAAAAAAGTTAAATGTATCGGGCCCCATTGAAAAACCCTCCCTGATACCCTTTTAACTCGACCCTCACAAAACCTTTGTATATATTTAACCCATCGCACTATTTATCCCTAGGCCCGCCAATCAATCCTAGACTCATCCCTCGCAACTCTGTTGTGCAATAACCCTCCAATCACTGACCTCTAGATCTGATGGCTCACATCCCATATCACGCGCTCCAAATCCAATCTTTAGCATCCAAAAAGCACACAACATTTGCGGTTTTTCCCTATCACCCTTTTGCTACGTGGCAGCCCCACGTTATATTGTGTGCTCTGAAAGAATACCACCCTACACTAAAAAGTGATGTGATGAGCCATAACACTGCCTCCCTGTATAGGATGAAACTGTCTACTATTCAAATATTAACTCTGCACCCAAAATCAACCATTGTTGATTAAAAACCAAAAAGCCACCCTTTTTACACTTTTTCATTGTTATTCCCTTTCCAATAAACTTTGCCAAACAATTCTAAACCCTAGAAGCTCTGTTCAACTGTTTCAACTCATTTTTCAATTAGAAGATGCTGCAGGCACCAATTTGAAGTAGCATAAAGACAATTGAAGCCTGAAAAATCCTCTGGTGCTACTGTTAGTGTTGTTATCTTCATCCCTCCATCAGAGATCAAATCCTCTTATTGCATTGCATATTAGGTGTCCCGCTCAGTCAGTTGCATTCCATTAGGAGCGTGGATCATCTGACAGTGGTGGCTTCTCCTACATTTTCCCTCATGTCCTTTACCTACTGGCCCATTTTTACTCACCAAGATCATTTGAAGTCAATTTTTGTCTTCAAAATTTGCAAAAGTCTTTTCTAGGGTTTCACTGTCATTAGGTCTAGGGTTTCATCAAATAGGTTTTCAAAATGTCCAATAATGGTCAGCAGGAACAAGAGGAGGTTCCAGTACCAATAAATTCCATAATCAGGTGCTCAGAGATGTATTTTTCCTCAAAACTCTGTTTTGAGGAAAAACAAAGTATTTCAGGTTTTATTGTATAAATTGATTTAATTTCATTTCTTTCATATGTAAATCACTTCAGTGGCAACCCTGGTCACTTTCCCAAGCCTCATTAGCTCCAATCCTCTGCAAAGCAAACAGAAAACAAGTCATTCAGTTCATCAAAAAAGTGAAAAGCTCAAAAAACACATTTAAAAAGTGAAGTCATATTCTAAACATTGTAAAAGTGGGTTTTTATGAATCAAAAACTTAAAAGCTCCTTGTATATAAATTATGTTTTCAATTCAAAAGCTCATTTTCATCCAAGAAGAAGAATTGAAGCAAAGGAAGGTTGTGTTTGAGCAAAGGGAGAAAGTTTGGAGAAGGTGTTGGCATTATGGTACATATGTTGTACTTGATGGCAACCCACTCATCTCAGATGATAAATTATAGTGCAGCAAAGTTATTTTCTAGTTCACAAACTTTCACACAGAGAAACGTTCACGCACTTTCATGCAAAAAAAAGTTCCTTTCATGAAGAGAAAAGTTCATGCACTTTCATGCAGAGAAAAGTTCCTTTCATGCAGAGAAACATTCACGCACTTTCATGCATAGAAAAGTTCCTTTCACGCAGAGAAAAGTTCACACACTTTCATGCAGAGAAAAGTTCCTTTCATGAAGAGAAAAGTTCATGCACTTTCATGCAGAGAAAAGTTCCTTTCATGCAGAGAAAAGATTCATGCACTTTCATGCAGAGAAAAGTGCACGCACATGGGAAATCTTATGGTTGGTTCATGGTATCAGTCTGATAGTTTTTGATCCTATGGTTTTGGTCCGTGGTATTTAGTCCTTGGTATTTGAACCTATGGTTTTGGCCGTGGTATCTCGTCATAAGTGTTGATCCCAAGTATTGGGTCCATGGTATTGAATTGTTATCGTTTTTGGTCCATGGTATTGTGAAATGCCTAAGGCTATAAAAGAGGAAGGAGATCATTTGTCAAGGCATCTTCTGAATCATTGAATATCTGATAAAGTGCTAGATCTGGAATACCATGATTGGATTATGGTGCAGATCTAGATCTGAATGAAGAAGGAACATGAGCGCAAGGAGAAGGATAAGTTCTATTGATGGGTCAAAATGTTAAGGTTGGAATAGTGGTTTCTGAATAGTGAAGTAGCGTATATCTCTTGATTTATGTTCTAGCTACTTTTGTTTATTGCTACAGTGTTCTAGGTTTAGAAGTGAGGTGTGATTACTGTTATTGTGATCTGGGTACAGTCGTCAGAGAAGTGTTTATTTTGATTTAGTTTTGATTGGTGAAAAGGTGATTGGTTGATACAGAAATTCTTAATGTTTGATTGATGTTATTTGTGGATCTAGTCTGAAAATTTATGAAACGTGGTCCCTGGAAGGAAGAGAAGGTTGTAGTCTTATGTAGGTAGCAGCCTACGTACTAGTATCTGAACTAGTACAAGAACTAAGGGGGTTGTAGATCCCTTCCAGGAGAAGCTGGAAAATGAGAGAGGGTTGTATCTCTCTGCAGGTAGCAGCCTGCGTACTGGTAAAGGACTGCACCAGTATAGAATCATTGTAAAAAGAAGTTTCTAATTGAAAGGATAGAGACATATTGCAGCATGTGGTTTTCACCCACATTGGGTTTCCACCTTATATCTTGTGTTCTTATGTGTGATTGTCTTCTGCTCTATTTCTCTGTTCTTGGTTACTGTTTATATGATCCTGATGCACAGATTAATGTTCAACATCTGTAGAATATTTTAAATTATAAGTCTGTATGGTATACGCGGGTTTCCTTATCTGTAGTTGCATATATACGCGATTTTCTCTAATTGAAGTAGCATATACGTTCTGGGTTGGAAAAAGAAAATAATTGACCAGATAATACTGATTCACCCCCCCTCTCAGTATTATTTCCAACATTTGGTATCAGAGCTAGGTTCTTCAGAAGAAGCTTGATCGCTTGAAGGAAGATATATCATCATGAGCAACTACGAGAGAGAAGAATCAATCAGGCCACCAATTTTTGATGGGACCAACTTCGTCTATTGGAAGGTAAGAGTTACAGCCTATCTTCAATCTCTTGGTACATAAGTCTGGGATATCATAGATACAGGGTACACTTTTCCATCAGCAACACCTACAGATCTAGCTGAGCAGAAGCAGTTTGAAACTAATGCAAAGGTTGTCAATACTCTATTAGGATGTCTATCTCATCAGAATTCGTCAAGGTTATGCAGTATAAAACCGCAAAAGAAATATGGGACAAGATCGTTCTGAGCTATGAAGGAGATGAACAGGTAAAAAGAGCAAGACTTCAAATCCTCAGAATTCAATATGAAAATCTTAGAATGTACAATTATGAAAGTGTGGCTAACTATATCCTACACATAGATGAGATTGTTAATTGTATGAAAAATTTGGGTGAAGAAATAAAAGAGACTGTTGTGTTTGAAAAGGTTCTGAGATCTTTGTCTTCTAAGTTTGAATCAAAAGTTTCTGCAATAGAAGAAAAGGAGAATCTACAGAAAATTACCATGTCGCAACTACACGGAATTCTAACCGCTTATGAAATGAGGAAAGGGGGACCATTAGACAGAAGAGAAGCTGCATTCAAGGCCTCAGGAAAAGGAGATTCTTATGACTTAGGACATATGTCAAAAGAAGAGGAAGAATCAAATTTTGTCAAGAGCCTTCAACGGGGTGCTGGAAGATTCAGAGGTAAGTTAACTTTCAAATGTTTTGCTTGTGGAAGAGTCAGTCACTATGCTGCCAGGTGTCCTTATAAAGGTAAGGAACCTGTTAGATGGAACAAGAAACAGAATGTAAATAAGAAAAGCTATTACACTCATGAAGACAGTGATGGATTTTCAAATAGTGATGAAGATGAACAAGGTAATAATTATAGACTTTTAATGGCTTTTGAAGATGATGATTTCATGGATGCTATAGATGAAGAAGGTATTTATGAAGAGATTTCTAAACACAAAATTTGTTTAGAAGAGAAAAATATGATTATTGATACTCTGCAATTCCAATTAGCTGAAAGTGAAAAACATCATGAAAAGTTAGAATGTGAAATAGTGGGACTTAGGAAAGAGATTGAGAAAACTAAAGCTCTTAATCTTAGATTTGTTAAAGGATCTGAAATGTTAGATGAGATTATCAAAGTACATTGTTCTCCACTAATCAAGACAGGTCTGGGATATAATGAAGAAGCATCTCAAGCACAGAAGCCATCCACCTCCAAAAGTTATATTGATGCAGCAAGGAGAGGTGAACAAATTGACAATCAACAGCAAAGGCACAATGCTGCTCACCAGGTAAATCAGGGACATTTCTCTTCAAGAATGAACAGAGATCACCAAGTAAATCAGGGGAAATCTACTTCAAGGATAAACAAAAGCTACAATAGACCATAGGTAAATCATTCTCAATTTGCCTCAAGAATGAATGTCAATGAAAACTACAATCGTTCAGTCCGCAGGGTTGATAATCGCAGGAATTTCTTCATTGGCCAATGTTTCTCTTGTCACAACTTTGGACAAAAAGTAGCTCAGTGTGTTGCCTATAAAACTATCATGACTAGAGAAACTCAAAAATAGAGGAGTATGACTGGGATCATGAAAAGGACCTACAATAACTTTTTGGCTCTTGAAAATGAAATAGAATGTTCTATTTGTAATAATTTTGGTCATGAAGATTCTGAATGCAGGAGCAGGTTTCCGAAGGCAACTCAAAAGGAGCAAGCCTTAAATATCAAAACATGGAGAATGAGAGAACCACAACCAGAAAGATGTGGTATAGCCTTATATGCAGAAGGGAAGGAAAATCAATGGTGCATCGACAGTGGATGTTCAAAACATATGATAGGTGATAAAGAAAAACTTCAGTCATATAGTGCCTTGGAGAAGGAGAAGAAGGTCTCATTTG
>APFE031733623.1:0-34536 GCA_000404065.3 Pinus taeda
CATACAACATCCCATCCAATATGGACCCTAAAATTGTTATAGGAGGGGGGAAACCTGATGAATATGACCTCATTAACCAGATCCTCCAGAACATACCCTCAATATGATGCCTCTTGATGAGTTTGTGAAAGAGAATCAGAGTAATCTTTGGATTGAATTACGATTAGTTGACCCAAGTACTGCCCATGTCAAAATTGTATAATTTGGTCCATCTAGAACCTTGAATATTAACCCTTCTCTCTGAGCTAACCATGAAGAGAAGTTGTGCAAGACACTGAGAGAACACTTAGATGCCTTTTCATGGAAATATAAAGAAATGAAGGGGGTGCGATCCTTTGGTTTGTAATGATCACATCTACATCAAGGAGGGATGCAAACATGTGATCCAACCTCAGAGGAGAATTAAGCATTTAGTAAAAACTATAGGTAGATCTTAAAGATTTTGATTGCAAGAATGTCTTATGGAATGAAAAGTGGAAACTTGGATTGAGAAGACATACATTAAGTGAGATGTAAGAGTGGATTTTATATATGACATCATGTTTTGTTGCATAATTATAAAATGTATGTGGATGATTTTATGCTTCTTGTATGAAAATTTGATAGTCAGATTGGATGGACCATTATTGTTTTTTTTTACAACCAATGTGTGAGCTATTTATAGCTTGGAAAGCTCAACATGTTATAGAACCAAGAAGATGACACATGTAGGATTCATGTAGACTATGAAAAGGAACATGTAGAATATCAAAATATTAAAGATATCTTAATTAAATGTCATATCAATTACATAAAATAGTATTTTGATATGGTACTATAAATTGTATGGTTGGTTTTGATATAGAAATATTTGGCATTTTATATAGAAACATGCCTAACATGGCATGGAAATATTTTCTAGTTGATTAAGAATGGTATGTTTCAGTTTTCATGGAGTTGCTTCCAATTTAGAAAAAAATAAAATATGGTTTGGCATGAAGAAATATATGTCAAATACATATAAATAAGGTTAACACATTAGTGATAGGAGAATCGAAAATAACTAAGTATCTTATAACTGTAGGAAAAACTTTGGGCCAAGTTTACCCCAAGAGGGGGAGTATGTAGTGTCCCTTGTTGGTGAGATAGCTTTGATGACACTTAGAGAGGGTTATTTTGATATAATGATATAATATTATGTGTGAGAAACTTATGTACATGCTTATATGCTATAGACCTAGTTTGGGTCACCTAGTTGTTGTGTGCTTTGGATAATATCTATGGTTTTTTGTATAAGAATTGATTTTGGTGAAGAACATATTATCAATGTTTTCTCTTTCCGTATCTTAGTTTGGCAATATGTGTATGACATGGATGTTGATTCAAGATTTAGACACATAGATCCATGGATGATCATGGTTATGTGGAACATATGGTTAAATATGATTTATGGATGATACATGATTTATATGATTATATATGTTTATTCTTGTAATGAGCAAGATGTGGCAGGTACATAGTTAATTGCAAACAAGGATGCTCAAATTATAAATGATTGTGGAAGTCATGATACATGATTTTTATGATTTTATATGTTTAATCTTATATTGAGTAGGCTGTGATATGGAACGTGGTTATTTTCAAACAAGGATGTTCAAATTTTAAATGGCTACGGAAGTCATTTCTCTAGAGCCAAAATGGTTGTGGAAGTCATGCACAATATTTCAATAAATGTGAATAAGTTAATTATGAAATTCATTGGTTCCTTTGATCTATGAGATTGTGATGTGTGCAGGTCTTGGAACAAGGCCTTACCAACGAACCATCAGATGGGTATGAGCTCACAATCAATACCTGAAGATGAAGCGTGGAGTTTCAAAGAAGAGTAGATGAGAAGCCATGGAAATTAGGGTGCAGATTCCTAAATCCAGGAATGATAAAGACGTGGAGTCTTGTATATATAATAAAATGTTGAGGGTGCAAAGTCATGAATATTTGAAAATATCAAGGTGTGGAATCATGGATCTTTAGAGTAGATCAGGGCACTGAGTCCTCAATATACTAAGGCATAAAGATGCATGTAATAGGGGTACAGAATCCATATTCTTCAGAAGAAAAATACCACTCATGGGAAACTCAGGGATGAATTTCATTAATAAAACCTCTTTTCTAACAATCTTATTTTGACTTTCTAAAAATAGAAAGTCATGTTTAGCATCTCAAGCATGAATTTCCAAAAATAGTAAATCACCTTACATAAATTGTCAATCAAGTATAGTTGAAGGAAAGTCACTTAACTTATCATTAATCAATATTGATCATTCAAGCTGAAATAAGTCCTCAATATTATTAATATTATTATCATCTTTTATGAGACTATGATATTATTATTAAAAGAGAATTACAGGCCACCTTCATCTCCTCAATCACTTTACACCTCTCTCCTTGATGACTCTCATGGATCTATGTAAATCTCTCTCTTTTAATAATACATTACAATCTATTTTATGCACTCATCAAAGAATGGCATATTCCTCTTCATCTCATTAAAGACATGTCATAAAAGGTTCCTCTTACACTCTCTTTAATGCATAAGTTACACTATCCTTAAATAAGGCATGCATACCTCTCCTTAATGGCATGAGTTACACTCCTCTAAATGGAATACAATGCATGCATATTACTCCTCCTTTATGACAAGAATTTGTTCCTCCTCCTATATATGTGTCTCATGTATTCTCACTTTGGGGGAGGCACGAGGGAGGGAGGTGCACTGTGATACCAAGAGTTCGAGAGATTTGAAAAATATTATGAGTGAGAGACTTGGAGAGTAACCAATTTCTTTGGAAATGATTTTGAAATTCCTAATCTAAATTACTATGTAGCTATACCTGGCAGAGTTGACCCTAAGTGGTGTTGGGAGGAAGTGAAACTTATCTTCCTCAACATGCCTTATATATCTCTCTATTACTATATTTTGGTGTTGTTTGTGAGCTCTTACAGCTCGGGGGTTCTAGGGGGAGAAGTTCTCCCTCGATATGGTTGGGAGGAAAACTGTAGAAATTTCTACTGACCTCACTCTGATACCATGTACAAAATCTGTGTAGGTGAACTCGATAATGCAATATAAATCAAAGAAGAATACTATAACCTACTTCTACTATCAATTTTCGGAAGTTTAAAGATCAAGCTAAACAATATAACCAGAAGAAGTAGAATCAATGGCACAATAAACATGAAAATACTTTGGGGAAAGCCTCAGCTAAAAACCCCACACTATTCTATTATCATACATGGTGGAAATACATAGGAATTATACAAAGGCTTAGCTCTCATAGCTAGCTAGCTCTTAGTACAATCATCACAGATGCACAAAGGAAATAGTGGCTTCTCTCCAACATTCCTCTCTACCCTCCAAGCTCCTATTTTCTTGAGATGTTCCTTGTGGATGATCTTCCTATTACCCAATGGATGATCTCTTTCAAAACTGCACAATCCTCAAGGATTAAATCCTTGACTTCATGCATGAGTTTTATCCATGAGAAAACACATGCAACTGATAGTACATTGTCCTTTAAAATTAGTCTCAACTAGGTCTTTCTCAAAATAGACATGCATGAGTTTCTGATGAGGGAATCTTCAGTTAACTGGAGTAGCACTAGTTGAGTGCATGCATGCATCAACTGATTGTTAACTCTTTATTAGTTCCTCAAATAGTTTGGAACTAATTTAACTAGACTTAACTCAGTAAACTGAGTTAACTAATTACAACTCAAATATAACTCAATCTTATCTCCTTAATTTAAGGGATAAGTCTTGCATGACTTCAGAAAGACTTCTAACTTGAATTTATCCAACTAATTAATTTAAAGTAAATTAATTAATTATTTCCAAGTAGATGTTAAGACTAAATTCGATTTTAATTCACAATTTAATTCAAGGACAAATTAAATTGGAATATTCTTGTTGCCATATTTCAACACTCCCTCTCAACAAGAAAGGGATTATCTGCCACCCCAATCCTGTATTTATGGAACTCGAATTTACACTTTGACAATGCCTTCATCAAAATGTTAGCATCTTGATCCTGTGTTGAAATATACTACAACAACATGATCCTCTCGACCTGTGAAGATTTGTGGGCAACAAATATTTCCTTATGCTTCTCCACACTACCATCAGTAGCTTTCTTTACCTTTTAAAGCCAACGGGAACTCACAACTGACTTGTTCTTCGGTCTCAGAAGCATGTCCCAAACATTGTTACGAACTATGGAGTCATACTCCTCGACCATAGCATCAACCCAAAGCGGCTGCTGCACTACTTCCTCAAAGGTGACCTCCTCTATCTGTGCTGAGAAGATGATGCTCCCACATTCTCTCTCGCATCCTCCAACAATCTGTTAGTTTCTCTTGTGCGCTTCCGTCCATCTCTGGAAGACTCTTATTGAGTGGATGTCTCCACTCTTGGAACCTCTGCATACGGCTTCTCCACATAATTCTGAGGCTCCTCCTCCTTAGGAACCAACAATTCCTTCACAACCTATAGTTGGAGTCCCCTCTCAAGGGAAACTTGCATGTCCTTCTGCTCATCAAACTTGAGATCTCCGTGAACCACTATCCTCCGACTGTTAGGCAAGTACACCCAATAGTTGTGAGGTGTATCAGCGTACCCTACAAATATCCCCAACTCTGTTGTTGGCTCAAGATTCTTTCATGCATCCTTTGTCACATGGAAATATACGATGAGCCAAAGATCCTGAAGTGACCCACATCTAGTCTCTTACCGGAGAAAGCTTCCTCTAGTGTCTTCATCCCAAATATGCGATGTGGGCTTCTATTCTGCAAATAGACCACTGTGTTGCATGCCTCAGCCCACTAGTGAAGTGATAGGCCTTGGTGATGCAGCATTTCCTGTGTTGCCCCTACAATAGTTTTGTTCTTCCTCTTGGCCACCCCATTCTGCTATGGGTTATGAGGTTTCGTCAACTCTCATTTAATTCCTTTCACTGCACAAAAGTCCTTAAAATATTGAGAGAAATATTCTCCACTATTGTCGCTTCTCAAGACCTTGATCTTCTTCCCTGACTCTTTCTTGACCAAAGCTTTGAAGTCACAAAACTTTGTGAAAGTTTGGTCCTTCTTCTGCATGAAATAAATCCAACATTCACAAGAATAGTCATCAACGAAAATCACATAATACCTGTACTTCACTGTGGATTTCATTGAGAATGGTTCGCACAAATCAATATGAACTCACTCTAAGATAGCCTTTGCTCAACTGTCTCCATCATGAAAGGAAGACTTGGTGTACTTTCCCAAGGTACAACCTTTACATGCATCAACTTTCTCAAGTTTACCTTTTGGGAATTCCTGTAGATATCTGCTACATTATCTTCAAATCCCCATGATGCAAATGGCCCAACTGCCTATGCCACAACTCGCTAATGTCTTGGCTTTGCACCAGTTCTACTTTCATACTCAATGCTTCACAATCATCTACCTCTAGTTTATAGAGATTCTTCACCTAAATCCCTATCCTCTTGGCCTGAACCTTGGCAATGTGTCTTAGGAACACCTTTCCTTTACTGAAGAGAACATCGTAGCCTTTTTCCTCCAACATCTCAACTAATACCAAGTTCTTCTTCAATCCAGACACATACATCACATCTTTCAAGGTGAGAGGAGCTCCATTCTCCCTCTAAAAAGCAACCGTGCCCACTCCTGAAACACTATACTTTCCATCATCACCCATCTCTATGCGCATCTTGAGGTCTTTCTCCTCCAAGGCACTGAATAATTTTTTATCACTGGTCATGTGGAATGAGGCTCCATTGTCAAGATACCAGACACAACCCATCATCGATGACACCATGCATGGGATGAAGGTAAAGTCCATTTCGAACTGAGAGGCTAATGCCTCACCTTCCGATCCTTCCTAGGATCCCTTCTTGGACTTCTTCACTGGGAAATTAGTCGCATAATGTCCCACCTTGTGACAATTAATGCATATTAATTTAGACATCTCACTCTTCTTCCCTCCATAAGAAGATTTCAATTTGAAATGGGAGGCCTTCCCCTTCCCTTTCCTTTCCTTACCTGCTAAGGCCATATTTTCTTCATCATCATTCTTGGATGAAGAACCATCACATGTGCTCCTCCTAATCTCGTCCTGTATAAGATGCAACCACAATCGTTCCCAATCTGGTAGTTTATCCCTTCCATTCGCAGAGTCCTAGTAGCTATTCTAACTCTTTGGAAGGCTAAGGAGAGCAAGGCTCACCATATCATCATCAACAATATTTATTCGGACACTACCAAGCTCATCTCTATAGGTGGTGAGCTTGTTGAGATATGTGGAAATAGTATCGCACTTCTCCATATTGATTCTTTGAAGCTTAACCTTCAGTGCCAATTTCCTCTGGTCACTACTATTCTAGTAGAAGTCCTTGAATGTCTTCCACATTGAAAATGGAGTTTCCTTGCCATGGAGACTCGAGACAATATGGTCTCGAACTCCTTCAAGGATGATCCGTCTCGCATTCGCCACACACTTCTTCCACTCAACCAACTCTTGTGCATTAGTTGAAGTTGGCTTTGGGATTTCTTGATTAATGAATTCCTTCAAGCCATTGGCTTCTAATACAACCTCCATCCTATCTCTCCATGCTATGTAATTCGAGCTACCTTCCAAGGCGTACTTGAGTCTCAAGCCATAGAATGCCATTGGCCAACCTTGAAGTATGATATGAATTAGATTTTCATCTAAAACCCTGAACTTCAAACTTCGAATTTTCTTCTCCGTATATTGTTCAGAGCTCTGATACCCTGTAAAGATTTCTACAAATCTAGCTTTGATACCATGTAGAGATTTCTACAAACTTGGCTCTGATACCATGTAGAAAATCTATGTAGGTTAACCCATTCATGAAACTATCTCGGAAGGAGGCATTCAAAGGGGTGACTTTTTTAGGGCATGAAGCATCTTAAATTATGGTTTGATGAGCCCTAAAACATTGATCTGGATGTTGGGATTTGATGTGCCCGAATGGATCTATAACAATGCATGCATCAACTGACTGTTAACAATCTATTAGTTCCTCAAAGAGTTTGGAACTAATTTAACTGGAGTTAACTTAGTAAACCGAGTTAACTAATTACAACTCAAATATAACTCAATTTTATCTCCTTAATTTAAGGGATAACTCTTGCATGACTTCAGAAAGACTTCTAACTTGAATTTCTCCAACTAATTAATTTAAAATAAATTAATTAATTATTTCCAGGTAGTTGTTAAGACTAAATTTGATTTTAATTCACAATTTAATTCAAGGACAAATTAAATTGGAATATTCTTGTTGCCATATTTCAACAAAAACTGGATGGTTCACATTGAGTCGGTAAGGATATTGGAGCATGAGCAAAATCTCATTGGAGTTGGAGCATATTCCCATGTTTTTGGAATTGTATAAATAGACTACGAGGTATGTCCATAGAATTCTTGAAATTTTAGTTTATTACTAATTTAAAAGTGTTGTAGAACATTATGATTCCTTGGAAATTGATACTTGTGAATGTTTATGAGATATTACAGATTTATTTATGAGTTAACCAATAACGAATGGTAGTTGTAGTTGAGAATGTACATTCAGTGGGATCAAAACAATAATGTGTTTTCAAATTTTTAAGTTATTTTTATAATGAATTTTTGTCCATTTCAGGTTGCCATGAGCTGAATATAATACCATATTATCATAAATTTGAGTTTTTTTTCTCCACGTATAGTTTTAGATGAATTTGGCACACTAAGTGTTTGATAAAGTGGTAAATGAGATAGTATGAATGTTTTTTGTTGTTCTTGTTTTAATAAATCACATCTATGGAATGTTATGTTACTTTTTCGCTCAACATCACGGGGTATCCGTGCCTTTTGGCCATTTAACCCCCCATTTTATTCCATCAAAGTACTTCGCAGAACCCAGATCGAAAATATGGGTGATTTTACAGATTGTTGTTGTCATTTATATACATCTATTTTCGAGTTTTTGATGAAAAACTAAGATTGTTTAGTCCTTGTTTTAAGATGCCAACATTTGAAGTTTCATTTTCTGAATTTTCTAAGTTGAATAGACTGAAGATGAATCTCAAATTCATTGTTGCCAAGTGTTTGGCAAAATGCCTCAATGATTGTAGATTGCATGGTTGCAAGATGTTTGTCAAAATGCCTCAATGGATGTAGATTGCATGTTTGCAAAGTGTTTGTCAAAAGACATGAATGGTTGTAGTTTTTGTGCATATAAATTGTTAGAGTATAATTCCTACTTACTGTCTTAGAAAGTGTTTGTTAAAAGACATGAATGGCTGTATTTTTTATGCATCTAAATTGTTAGAGTAAAATTCCTACTTACCGTCATGCAAAGTGTTTGTAAAAAGACATGAATGGTTGTAGTTTTTGTGCATATAAATTGTTATATTAAATGTTCTACTTACCTTAGTTTTTATGTACTAGAAATTTATCAATAGAATATTTGATGGATGTAGCTTCTTATGTCTGCAAGTTTTTGGTATGAACGTGAAAATTAATTTAATAATTTCTTGAAGTGTGAAAAGAGAATAAGATTGTTGTTACTTTTATTATCTAAATCTTTCTTAAAAAAGGGGGGTTGTTGGAAACAATTGTATAGTGACTTTCTATAGGATTTTGTGCAAGTGAGCATAACAAGTTTTGTCTAAGCTTCATGTGTTCCTGGGTGCATTCTTTTGCTTCAATTATTGTATAAAACAACTACTTGTGCCCAATTTATGCAGTTTCATTGCTTTACATGACACTTTTTGAAGAATAACATGCTTCTGAATTAGTAACAATAGCTTCTTTTGTTTCAACATTCAAGATATAATTCTCATGATTGTAGCATTGCCTTAGTAATTGGGATTGGGATTTTTAATTGATGAATTTGGAAATGTTGTTGGGTGAATACATTTTGTGATTTTATTTCATAAACATATCATATTTATTAGCTTTATTCATGAAGAGATACATATTCTTCCCTTAGTTACCTTGCTATAGGTAGGTTAATACTCATGAACTTATATGTGATTTTTGTAAAATAAGTATAATACTTTTGTGGTTATGATATCAAGAGTCAATAAATGAAGCTTATTTAGAATAATCTAGAAAATAAAATAGGTTGACCTAGCTTAATGTTCGCACATGGAATTGTGGTAGAATTTATTCCCACTCTTTCTTAGAGCTCATGTATAAGTATGAAAAGAGAACATGTTATGATCTTTTAAACTTGAGAGGAAATGTGTTTTGGAATTGGTCTTAAGGGAAAGTTATCCCTGACTTCTTCTGTTATATTCTTACATTGAAATAATTGAAGGAACATGACTACATGATAGCTAAGTTAGTCATATTATGAGTAAAACAAAAATAAAATAAAAATAAAAATTGAGTAATATTATTCAATGTGACTTTTACGTCTCTATACTATTCATGGTTGGTAAAGTGGGACCTTACAGAAAGGAGGAAATACTATGCTAGGAACCCTACAAAACCTTTGTCCATGACCATGAAGAGGGAAATCATCTTAGATACTACTGGAAATCCTAAGATAATATCTGTGGCCGAATCTGCCTTTGTGACCATGACTATGCTGAGTTTTAGGAGAATGAGCAAGAAAATTACATAAATCCAAAGCAAGATATATGTATGTTAACAAAGAGCCATTAGAAAAGAAGAAGATAGAAATGAGATGGAAAAAGAGAATGTGATGCTTTGCTTATGTCACTCAAACACCAAGGAATTATAGACCAAAATTAAGGAAGAGGTTGAAACCTTGAGAGGGGCCATGGAAATAGTTTATGAAAAGATGTTAAAATTGCATCATACTATGACACTTAACCTAGACATACAGGCCAACACAAAAGAAAACTCCTTCATGCTAAAAGAGGTCATTATAGTGCTAGACAATATTCATGAGTGGACAAACAAGTATCCAGAGGCACCGATAGTTTTGCCAAGGAAAGATTGGATCACCACCCATAATGATAAAGTCAAGCTACGCATTAAGATCCAGTCGTGAGAGAATCTATATAGAGATGTGGACAAGGTTATTGATTCTTACAAGAATCTTCTAAGTCAATTAGAGTCAATGATCGAGAACCATGGGGTTCCGTCTATAGAGGAAATTATATAAGTGAGGATGTAAAAGGACATCCTACAAGAGGTTCAATCATTTATTGACACTTTCATGAAAGATTCCAACTCAAGTGACTTGCAAGTTACAAAGGATAACATTACATGGTACGTAGTGTAATCGCTGAGGATGTACATGAATATGATGAATCTAGCCAATAGGATCAATGTCAAAATAATAACCCTAATTCTATATGCCATTGAATGTCTGCATAAGCATGATGAAGATCAGCCAAAGATAGCTCCAATAGTTGTTGAATACAAGCCTTGAAACACGTAACTCATGGAGGAGCTACACTTAGATGTTCCAGAATTATCTATTACCAAATTGATAGGACATAATTAACTTATTTTGTTGAGAATTGAAAGATAGGATAGAGTAGAAGAAAGTAGGAATTTGAAGAGTCATGAAGAAGTCTAAAAGTCATGAGGAAGTCTAAGAGTTAAGGATAGACCAAAAGTAACCCTATTTTATATAAATACACCCTCATGACATATTGTAAAGGACTTTTATCTTTGGACTTATTCTGGTACATATTATTTCGATAACTTGTGCTCTTCTAATAAATGAAAGGAGTAATAATAGATTTCCACTATTTGATAGGATGAAGACTTTGTAGTTTGATGCCATGAATATTATTAGCTTGATGAATTGAAGGATCCTATCGGCTTTTGTGTGATATTGCCTCATGTATCTTCTAGTGCCATGAGTTTTCCGTTGCAAGACATGGATGGTATATGATATGTTGACCCCATTCATAGGTTGATAAACTAATTTATTGATATTGGCATAGTACTATTGTAGAATGTGCACTCACTTGTGCTTGCAAGTCCTTAACCATCTTTAACTCATTCTTGGTTGATAATTTTATCCTTTAGATATGCGAGGTCTTATTTGAGATTTTGCTAATGATGGTTTACTTAAGATTCATGCTTTGAAGTTCTAATTTTGCTATTTATGGTATCAATTTTATGAAGCATTCATTAGTTATTCACTTGTTGTTGTTGAAGTCTATACGTTATGTTAGCCGATATTCCCTTTCTTGTCTGATGCAAAATTCAACCAACTATACGACAGTCAGTCCTACATACCAGATGATATCCCTAAACCAAACGATGTAGAGTCTAATTACGATTCTGCACCGGGGAGATCCCTCAGTTGTTGGCAGTAAATTCCATCCCATCAACATATCCTAAGGTGTTATTTTCTATCATGACCTTTTATTTGCTTTGTTTATACAAGTCATCTGACCACAGTGACCATTATCGCCAAACTGAAGAAAACTTGTTCGAGTTTCTTATTTTTCCATGGGAAAATGGCATTGACATTGTTGATGTTGCGGTATATGTCATATAAATTATTTAAAATATACTTTATTTTATATTATAGTGTTCATCATATTTTATGTCTTATACTTTGCATTGTATATTCTTTCATTTTTAGAAGAGGAACTGAGTATTGATGGTAAGAAGGTGGAATTGAAGAATGAGGAGAACAATAACACTAAAGAAACAAATGCAAAAAGAGAGAGAGAATAAACTTACTCTAGTGATACCCATAAAGTATATATCTTGCATGTGAAACACACATACGGACTTATAGTCAAGTATTTAGAGTTGGTGAATTCACCTGCAATTCCTGAGTGACAAAATGATAATGTTTTAAAGAGAAGAAACAATGTTTTATGTATGAATTGTAGTTCAACCAATATTTTTAAGTTGGAAACTCACATTGTATTACTTGACATTGCATATAATATAATTTATTTGGTTGAAATTATTAATAGTTGTACTTGATATTATTTAGTATTGTAATTAACATATGTAACTTTTTGTTTTCATATTATATGACCATACATATTTTTTGACATTTTTCTAATTTAGTCTCAAAATCATACTAATTAATTTATGTTGATTAATAATGAACATATAAAATCAATTTAAAAATACTAAATTAGTAGTTTATATTGATTAATGATGAACACAAATAAATGAATATACAACAACTAAATCTGTCATTTATAATGATTAGTAATGAAGTTAATTAAATCAATATAAACTACTAAATATATTGTTTATATAATGAATATGAACCTACCAAAAAAGAGAAATGACTACTATGAATGATAAATTTGTGATTATAAATGGCAACTAAATTTTGCATATATCTGACTATTAGTAGTTAATTTACAATATCTTATAACATGACCAAAATTAGTCATAGTTCTTTGGTCATTATTATCTTTCAAATGATTACTAAGATTCACATATATGTGACTATTAGTAGCTAGTTTATAATATCTTATAACATGACCAACTTTTTTTTTCATATTGCTTTGGTCGTTAATTGGTTTTATCGGGTGATCATGTAGTAGTGTATTTTGTTGTGTAATTGGAAATTAATTTTGACAATTAATGACTAAATTAATGACCAAATTTATGACTAAATATACTACTATAAAATCAAATTGAGACAACCAAATAATGTTTAAGTTAAATACAACTAAAATTTGGTCGCGTTATAAGATACTATAAATTAGCCACTATTAGTCACCAATTGAAAAATAGTGTTTTATATGAAAATTTTAGCCACTCTTTTAGTAACTAATTATCCATTTTATATTATTGATCCATATCAACATGAGGGTTTTGACATGTTAAATGATTGAGTACTTGAATTCTCCCAAAGAATTGATTAGGAGTTGATTATTCACCAAAGCACTTATAAAATATGAATTCTTCAGCCAATGATAATATTTAGAATGATCAGCTTCATAGCACTATGTATCAATGAGAGATATACATTCCAAACCCAAGTGATATAAAATAGTTCTACATGGAGTTGAATTAATTACAACATAAACCTATATCTAATCAGAAAAAACTATCTTGAGAAAGAGAAAATTTATGTTGAAAAACCCCAAAATCAATGAAGAATGAGTTTTCATCCAAGGAAATAATCTGAAGGAAATAGTTTTTTAAGGAAATTCATATCTGACATGCTTCAGGGATCTCATTATGATTGTGAGAAATTGACATAATAATCAATGAAAGTTCAAGTGCCCCGACTTTCTGACAAGTTCCGGAACTTTGAAAAGTTGGATAACTACATTTCAGAACTAAGTTAGATTACAAATTGTGTGTAGACAAATACTATCTGTTAAATTAGAAAGGTCGTTATTATCTGGGTGGAATCCATCTACATCAATACTTTGATTAGATTTTACCATTCTAACAAAAAGATTAGTCATATCATAATATTCACCTAAATACACATTTAAGGATGAATTGACTAGATAAACCTTGTGAGTAATCTGAACTGGAGAATTTTTCTAATGCAAGACCGGACATGATAAGGAATGGAATGGATGGTTGCTGATTTCATTACCTTTTTCCTCATCATGGATAGCCTCACTATCCTGTGTCAATACGAAATCCTTCTCCTTATATGATGAACTTGAAAAGCATGGGTTACCTTCATCACGAGTTAATGCATTGCAAATAGTAGGGAATAAGGGATATTGAGCTAGAGAGGAAGTTCCCATATGAATACCTTCTTTGACTGAATTTTATTCTAGATATATATATTTCAATTTAAAATCATCTTGAGAAAATGAAAGATTAGTTTTTACACTTGGCATTCATCATTATATACATCAATGGAGTTATCATTATTATAATGATGGTTGACCAAGACTTTAGATTGATTAGGAAAATTAATTTCATTTGATTGACTCTATAGGTTACTAGATTCTAAATTAGATAAGAATGAAGGAATAATATCTTGATATAGAGGATTTTGAAAAAGAGAAGATAGATTGAAAGAATCTTCACCTTTCAGCCCTTCTACCTGTGAAATGTGACTCCCTTACACCTGATCATTCTCTAGATCAAGAAATAAGGGACCATAAGAAAGAGAAGATAGAGGATGAGATTTAAGATTGAAGTTATGTGTGTTAATATCATCTTGAAAAGTCAAGAGATTAGTCTTCAACTTAGGCTTTATGAACCATTCCAATATTTCGTTCATCGGATCTGGATCATGGAAACTGCATGAAGGTTGAATGGATGGGTTAGCAATTTAGTTTCCATATTGTTGAACATCATAATCATCAAAAGGAGGCACTCAAATTGGTACTGAAAAAATGAGGTAGAAAAAGGAATAAAATGAGTAGTAGATTCCTTTTCAGAAGGTTGAGGTTCACCTTAAGAAAGACCATTTGGAAGATCTGATTGACAAGACTTTCTTGAAATCCTAACCAAGAACTAAAATGTCTCATCTAAATACTGCCAATCCACATATTCATTTAGAAACTAATAACAGATGTGATGAAATCTATCAGCAAACTCTCTAGGGATTCATTTTATTTCATCCTAAGATGAGTAAACCTATTATAAACTTCTTGATATTTGTACCTGTCAAAAACTCTGTGAAGCTCCTTAACCAATTGATGAAGGGAATTAACAGAAGAAACATGTAAATAATAACACCATGACTTCATGAAACCTTCCAATCTGAAGGTAGACAACCTAGCGATGATATCTTCCTAATACACTCTACTTGAAAATAGGAATTGAAAAACTTCTCCCACATAACCAAGAATGGCTTCTTGACCCTTTCCATCAAACTTTAAATGTTACAAGTTATGTAAAAATTATACATACATTGAAATATCTAAATCATTTGAAAATAACTTTGGGATTATGATTTGGGATGAAGCCATTTACTATTAGAGATTCAAACATACCTTATGGGCTCAACTTGTAATCTGACCCTCCTTCTAGTGACATAATGTTGATGGCGTTGGATACTACCAAAATATAGGCAGTTTATGCAATATGAAGTTCCGATTAGACCTCACACCATCTAGAGTAGGATCCCCATCGAGAGTCTTGGCCCAAACACCATAAATTAAGGTTTCCCTTGGACCCAATGGATAACATAATATATTTACACATAACCTTTGAAATCAACAAGCAAGTTGACACTGGGAAACACCAATTGCAATGTGTGAAAGGAGGACTTCAAAAAGGGGAGATAAGAGTGAGTCTCTAGATGGAAATAAATAGTACTATTTGAAGAGAGAGATGTGAAAGAAAATAAATATTTATAATTTATGTAGTGAAATAGTTCACATAGGCAAAATGATCATTAAATAAAATACAACACACATTGAGCAAGTTAAGCATCGAAGCCAATGAAGTAATTCAATTTGTTTAGAACATATGAACATAACATATAATGAAAACATCTAAAGAATAATCCTACAACATTCATGTTAGAAGCATGAAAGTGGGTTGGCTCAATGAGATTTTGATAATTAAGTGAAAGATCCAAGTACACTGATACAATGGTGAGCCACTAGCTCTAGTAGTGGAAAATTAAGTCACTTTTTGCTTCTCAAAAGAATTATTTTCTCTCCTATGTGAAGTAAGAGAAGCCAGGGCTATCTCTCGTGAGTCTAAGACTCCAAAATCCCTTTTCTTAAGTAATGATATTTATTTTATAATAAGAGGAATGACCTTTCATTTCTCCTTATTCATCTTGAGCTACCCTCATGACTATTGGACTCCTAAATGACCTTTGAACTTCTATATAACTCTTTAGACCATATGTAACTTTTCTTATTCCACATGTGAATCTTGGAATTTCACACATTTACATTTTTCATTTTCCTTTTGATAATACATAACTATATTCGACATCATGTGGCAATACACATTGACACATATCACATTTTAATGACACTTGTACAAGCCATGAATTGGGAATGATGACATAGTACTTGATGATGACATGGAAATGCCAAGTTCTTATATTTTCTACTTTGTCTTTAATATTCATGAGAGATATATGTTACAGTATACCTCCACCCTCCAAAGGGTCATCAATAGGTATGGGACCTTATGAGTCATCATGGAATGTCTTTATTCTATCACAGTCTAGGATCTCTTCATTTCTTCATGATGGTTATTCTTTGTACTTATTCTTTGCAACTGGCTCTTTGTTTCCTCTCCTTGTCATATTCCTTGAGAATCACAT
Source organism: Pinus taeda (assembly GCA_000404065.3). Lineage (NCBI taxonomy): Eukaryota > Viridiplantae > Streptophyta > Pinopsida > Pinales > Pinaceae > Pinus > Pinus taeda. Next base: position 16,220 of record APFE031733623.1, read on the forward strand.
TTCCCTATCAAGGAGATACAACTACCAATGAAGTTCATGTTGGAAACTAGGACAATATTAAGAGAGGGGGTGAATCATTATTGCAACAATTTTACCAATTCAAAATTTATTTTTACTTTTTGTGAGAACAATAAGTCAATAAAGAGAACTTTTAGCAACAAACATGATAAAAAATCACTTCAACAACTAATGGAACATTCAAGAAACAAATAAATTAAAAATTGCTTCTCCATTTAATTCATAGGGAAATCTATACCTTGCAAATAGAATGTTTTCACTATCACTAGTAGGAAGCTACACAATCCTAATTTATCAGTTGCAATTGAATGGAGCTACAACCCCAACTATTCTCCAACACCCACTAGAAGGAGAACCGACCTCTAATCAAGAAGCTACAACTTTATTTGACACTCATTGTTCCATCTTTCATCTATTTTCACACTAAGATGAATGATTTCCTTCTCTTCTTTAAAAAAGAAGTGAATCTCTGAAAGACCAAAACCTTCAGAAATCTTTTGATCATTGAAACACCATAGTGACACCTTGTTGTACCAAAATATCTTTCTCAAAAACAATTGTATCAATTTTGCTTGCTTAGGCCTACTTTCATAGATTTTTCTTTTTGCTAATTTTGGCTTTAAATTTAGGCATGAAGCTTTTATTTTTGCCTTTGTCCTGCTTCTATTTGTCTTTTGCACTGTGTTTGTTGTTACGGGCTTGATCTCCAAGTTAAACTAACTTTTATTTATTTTTTTGTGACTTAAACTGAGTTTTTCTGCTAATTTTATGCATTCTAGATTTTTACAGAATTTAGCAGTATGCTTTCGATTTTTGTTTGTAGTTAATTTGGCCTGAATGCCAAATTTCACCACCAAACTATTACTTCCATTGTTTAAATCCTTTAGTCCCTTTTGCTAAGCCTTTTTCCTAATTTTCCACCATATGACTAGGTCTCCATGACCACCATCTTACGCCTTGGGTGCTAAGCCCTTTCAAATCTTGTTGGGGGGGTATTTTCCCTGTGATAACAACTTCAGGCTGTTGGTTAGGCCTCTATGTGAGGTAGGAAATCACTAGCCCAAAGTCAAGCACTTAGTTGTGTCAAGAGCCACGGTGACTCTCTATTTCCTCTGCACTCTTTGTTTCTATATGAAACAGACCAGTGTTGGGTCAAGATGCATAGCCTGGAGACCTCAACATCCCGGTGTTGTATTTGTCTCTGCCTTAATTCACCTGCCCTGGCCTTCCTTCGAAGTTGACATGTTCCATGGGGATCGCCTGATGTCCTTTCCATTAGTTTTAACTCTATCTATGGGGCCCCGTTCCTTCTTCCTCGTGCTGCCACTTGTAACAACCATGGTGAAAATTCCATGTAATAAAAGTTAATAAAAGAAAAAATAATAACCACGGTTGATGGGACACTTACTCCAAGTTGAATGTTGGGTAGGATATGCTCGAGGAGGTTTCTTTGGTTGTTTATGGCTAAGGAAATTGGCAAAGGCAATACCTAAGTGTTTGGAAAGGAAAAGTGATGTTTTTCGCACAATTATTTATGAAAATAATGGAAATTAGGAGAAAAAGGAGGTAAAAGGTCATAAATTTTATGTGAGGAGAAAAATGAAGGAAAATAATGGAAAATGAAGAAAATAAAGGCCTCATTCATAAAAAATGATTTTGAGGATCAATTGGTAGCTTTTTGTCAGTTTAGTCTTGGAGCTCTCTCATTATTATCTCTCTCTCTCTCTCATACTCTTGGACACTTAGAGTTTTCATCGAGCATTTTGGCATTAGAGCAAGGAAGAAAAAGAAGGCAAGAATAAGCAAAGATCAAGTAGGGAAATGCAAGATCAAGTAGCTACAACAAGTTTCATTGTAGGTATCAGTTTGCATGTGTATGTTCCTTGCTAGATTTGGCATGCATGGTATTACATGTGGTTATTTTGTTGTTGTGGCATCAGTTTTCCAAGTGTAATATTATTTTTCAACCTAGCCTTTCCATTTTTGGATAGCCATAGTGTGATGGGGTTCTCATGTTTTCGTTGAGATGGATTGTCAGATGGATTCGAAGTTGTGTTGTGTGGATCTCCAACTAATAGAGCACATGGCCTAGTGGTCCCTTAAATGGGCTATGCATCATAGTAAGGCCACTAGCCTAATGACCCCTGAGCCCGACTATGGGTTGTAGTAAATCTAGGATTGTGTTTCCTTGGTGGGACAAGGAATCCTTGTCGGTTAATGGTGGAATATAAAGTATATCCATGAGGTGGTTTTGTCTTTGTTGGGCCTGTTAATCTTGGGTTTGGGATATGCAGTAAATCTTGGAGATTGGGTCTCAATTTAGGGCATAGTGATCGAGGTTTGTATTGTGGTAGAGCCTAAGAGACTAGGAGACAGGAAAATTCCTCACTATGTAGGTGGATAAATCTGATGGAATCCATGCTTATTTGGCCTAGTGATCAAGTGAAGATCACGCTAAATCATTTTATGATGTGTTCACTGTGTTGGCCTAGTGATCCATGATGGATTATGCTAAAACCTGGTTTCTCTTGATGAGGGTGAGGTGGTTTAGCCTCGGTATGCCCTAGTTGAGTTCTTGGTTTGAGTCCCACATTCATGTTTGGAATATGGCACGAGGGTGAATGGCAAAAGAGGGATTTGGCTCAGCCATTCTATGGTCAGGTGGAACATCGAAGTCCCATCCTGAGCTTGTTTTTTGCATCATTAATGAAAGGTTATTTCTCATTGTACTTCTATGATAATTTTGATGGATTATATGTGGTATATATGGTTGTACTTTCATGAGTATTTATGTTGTTATTATGTTGGATTATATGCGTGTTTTATGAAAGAATATATGTATGGCTCTCAACATGTTTTGCTTGTAAATGAATGGATAATGTATCTATGGTCTGATATACGATAATGAAGCAAATGAAAAGAGGGAACAATGCTTCACAATGATTCTCAGAGAATTATGAGATCCCTATACTTAATTATGTTGATTACACCTGTAGGTTACATGTTTATGATATGTTTGAAAAGAGCCTATGAGAGTGACTTTGGGTTTTTGGATGCTCTCAGTGAGACCCAAGGACATGATGTTTGAGTGATTGGCATGTCTCCTAAGGGTTCTATTGTTGATGTGGATAGGTTTTCTGATGTGTGTCCATTGATTCCACTTCCTTAAGGTCACATAGGAGGCCGAATTCAATCATATTATCCTCTCGTCACATGTTTACCCAGTTGGCATCGTTACTTGGGTAAATGTGGGAGGAGAGTGCTATAAAGTGGTGAGCCAAGTTCACCCCTCAGACTGGATGGGTAGTGTGTGTTGGTCATGCATGTATTTCAATTGCATGTGTGTTTCTTACTCTTTCATTCCATGCATTTGTTTCATTTTCTTATTGATTGATTATTGTTGTAGTAAGGTTGCCACAAAGAATTTTATGATTGACTTGGTGGAATGCATCATCATGAGTATATGACTGGTTGCATATGGTCATATGTCCCTTACATGTTGATTATATGTCATCTTCTTACATCCTTGTATGTTAGGATGCATTCTTGAATGATTTGATTACATATATAAGTCTTGTAGGTTGATTACAAGCATTGGTCACTTATGTTCGACTACATGTGTTTATGCGTATGTGTAGTTTATTAGGCATTGATTATGCATGTTGTAGGTTTCATGTGGCAATGTGTATAATGGAGTAATGGTTTTTTTCATGCATGAGGCCATATCATGCATTGTTGATATGGCCTTGCATTGATGACTAGACCCTAACTAGAGTGATGTTTATGTGTTAATACATTTAGTTGTGTATGTCTATATGTTGTTATGTCTATAATATACATGTATCATGCTGATTTGTTGATCTTGCAGACAAGGTATCCCCCCCAAGCTATACTAAGGTACATTGATTTATTGTGATTTGGTTTATCAAACTTTTTATCCATTGTAGGAAAGAGACCAAATAAATAGCAAGGTGGTAGACTACATAGAATCTCCCTATGAATCAGATGGCCAGTGTGGTGTGGGGCACTCTTCTAATTTGGTAGACACATTGAGAAGCTTAAAGGAAGAAATAAGTATTTGTAAGGCATATAATTACTGGATCATATAGGCACAAGAGCAACAAGCAGAGGTTAATACTATACTTCATAGTTTTTCATATTGGTAGCAACAAGGGCCAATTTGGATCAGCCATGGACATAAGGATAGAACTAATTGGGCATATGGTAGTAGGTCTCCTGGTAGACACAAGTTGGATTGATATGATAGAGTGAGATATTGTAGGTTGCTGGACACTTTGGATAGGAGTGATGTGTATGGGTACTATTCTAGTTCTAGTTCTGATAGACATCATTATTTTCATCGATGCCATCCTTACAGGAGGAATGATAGGGGATACTTCCAGATGAGTTTAAGTGAAGGAACCTGCTTTTTATGAAGGTGTGAAGAAGTCAGAAGATGTATAGGCTTGGATTTTTGGGATGAAAAAATTATTTGAGTTGCATGAGTACACAAATAACATGAAGGCCAGAGTAGTGATCTTTAACTTGAAAGGTAAAACAGACATTTGGTGGGAAGATGTTAAGCATGTCAGAGACATCAGGACAGATGATTTGAGTTGGTAGGAGTCCAAGGGGATTTTTAGGAAGAATTACTTGTCAGAAAGGTACTATGACAGTAAGGGCAAGGAATTTTATGAGCTAAAGATGGGATCAGTGACAGATGAAGAGTACATGACCAAGTTTCTGGAGCTATTGAGGTATGTACCATATCTTATTGATGAGAAGGCTAAAGTTAAGATATTTGTCACTGGTTTTCCATTAGCATTTAGATATTGGATTGAGTATGATGAGCCTCGGTCACTTGAGGAAGTTATTGGGAAATTGAAGCATTTCTATGAACAATCAAAGACTAAGCATGAAAATCAGCAAGGATGGAAGGGAAAAGGCAAAGTTAAAGGTAAATGGAAACCTAAGAGGACAAGGCCTCTGCATGCAGATAAGAAAGAGAATGTGGCACCACAAAAGAGGTTTAATGCAGCTAGACATCGACATGAGTTGTAGTAGCAACATAGATGTGTTCGTAATAGTTGGTTGGAGTGTTGGACATGTGGCAAGGAACACCATCAAATCAATTATCCACAGGATCATGGTGGTAGGCCTTAGACATACAGTGCATAGGAGGCATAAATTGTTGGCGATGTTTGTTATAGTATTCCTTGTATATATGCAATAGTGGACAACAAACAGGAAGAACACCAATCATCTATCATTGAATGGACTGTAAGGTTTGTGATTAAGTTATTTCTATTTTGATTGACCCTACATCTAATTATAACTATGTTAGTCTTGATTCGGTGGATAAGTGTGGTTTGAGTAAGGAATTGAATGAAGATTCCTTTTTAGTGCAGTTGGCTAAAGGTACAAAGAAGCAAGGTCACCATTGGGTAAGATCTTGTGCATTTTATTTAAATGGTATGCCTACTGCAACACATTTAAATGTGTTATTGTTGGGATCATACAATATGTTGTTGGGCATGTATTGGTTGTATCTTCATAGAAACATGTTGTACTATTATGACAAATCCATTGACTATGTTGATGAAAATGGAGAACCAAGAGTCTTATAGGGTAAGAAGAAAGCCACATTATTTAGGATGGTGACAACTATGAAAGTAGAGAGTAGCTGTAGGAAAGCGTGTATGTTATTTGCAGTACACATTTCTAGTGATAAGGGTAAGGAGGTTGAGGATGCAGATTTGTTGTATAGGTACCCAATACTGTAGCAGTTTCAAGATGTATTTTGTGAAGAAATTACATAGTTTCCCCCCCACAAGGAGGTATATTTTTCTATTGAGTACCAGTATTGTTCATGAAGAAGAAATATGGTACTCTCATAGTATGCATTTACTACAGGCTATTGAACAAAGTGACTATCAAGAATAGGTAACGTTTGCCGAGGATTGATGACTTGTTTAATCAGCCTAAACATAGCACACTCAAAGATCGACTTGAGATCAAGATACCATTGGGTACACATCAAAGGGGATGACATTTACAAGATAGCTCTCTAGAATAGGTACGGGCATTATGATTTTTTTGTTGTTCCATTTGGCTTAACTAATGATATAGCTACATTCATGTGCTTGATGAATAATGTGTTGATGATCTAGGTGGATGTTGGTGGCCACCCACCTATCCAATTTGGATCCCCACAATTGTCCCTTCCAGCTTTTTTAGTTTCCATAATTGTAGCACAATTTTACTAATTTTAGCAGTTTTTTCTGGTCCTAAACTTCTGGAGCCGTTTTGAGGCCCTAAACGACGCTTTTTGGGAAATCTGAGGGTAAAGTGCGTCCATGGACCTATGTTTCCCTTCCCAAAGTGGTAGTTCTCGGATATATCTTTCTAACGAGCTATCATACGCGTGAAACGGAGATTGTATGCCAAAGTTACGACCTCGGGAAATTGATGTACCAATTTACCCAAAACGGGGCCCACAATTTGGCGTTTCATCTTCTAGGGTTAGGTTTTGGAATGTGAAGGGTTTTCCATTGTTTCTCAACAATAAATAGGCCTTCGAGCCTCATTGTAACACAATTTTTAGAACAGTTCAGAGGCATGTAGCCGCCACATCTCTTCTCAGAGATAAGCTACCATCGCCCTAGCCGGTTTATTTTCAACTTTGTTTGTAAGCATATTTCAGTGTTTTCCATTAATGAAATGAAGTATTATTTCCACTGCATCATTGTGTATATGGTTATCTCTGTATTTTGTTGCGTTCCTATTTAAATCCGGATCAGTGGTATCAAAGTGGTCTGCTTTTTCTCTGTTTTTCTTTGCATGTCCCCAACGAGGTTTGGATAAGGAGTTAGGGCTTAAACTGGTCGAACCTTTGCAAGACTAAGCTCGTAAATCCCAACCGCCTCCCATGGAGGATGAGAAGAAAGATGAGGGGGCAGGAGATACTATCAAAATATTTCTCGAAGAAGCCCTCAAGCGACAATGCAATGCGATGATGGACAACTTTGCCTAGATCCTTTAGCGGCTACCCAGAAGCGATGCATCGACTTCCAGCAGATACTCTGGAAATGCCATGCCCTTTAAGGTACACGTTAATTTTGAAATCCCCATATTCGAGGGTTAGATAGACACAGATGTCGTAGATAAATGGCTAAATCTGCTAGAGGGTTATTTTTCTGTTCATGAATTTTCGAGTTGGGAAAAGATTGTTTTCGCTCTTCTCAAAGCAGCCCCCCATGTCAAGGACTGGTGGGAAACCTACTGTGAGCAGAAGGATGAAAGTACCGGCTCACTATTTTCAGCCGTAGCCACCTGGAATTCATTTCGGGATGCCATCAAGGAGCAGTACTACCCTGTCAAAAGCTATGAGGATAAATACATCAGATGGACCACACTGCAGCAGGGACGAGACCAAGATGTGCTAGAGTTCACAAACATTTTTCATACCCTTTGTACACAGTTGGGTACAAAGATTCTAAGCTGCATCTAGTACTCAAATACCATAGTTGCCTACACAGATACATCCAGGAAGAGATGGATTTCTTGAACATCTCCTCACTTAGCACAGCATACCGATACGCTGTCAAAATCAAGCAAAAGTTCAAACAGAAGAAGCGAGACTTTGGATCTGCAAATCTGAAGCCCAAAGGACAAAGCCAAGGTGGGGTGACCCAAGATAACCCATAGAAGCCACAAGAAAAGAACAACACCATGAAGCCGAAGAAGGACACAGGAAAGTGGTGTGAGTTCCATAAGAGTCCCACTCATAACACAAGTGAGTGTCAGACCAAGTAGTCACTGGTGGCCGAGTTGAAGGCTTCCGAATTAGATACATGTTCCGACCTGTTGTGTTATACAACAACCCTCCATCTCATAAAAGTTTACTTTAGAAAACTATAATATGAAATGGGTCCCTTTTAGATTAAATTGGTATTAACCCATCACTCCTCTAAAGGTCCCGAAACAAACAAAACATTATAAAAACCTTTTTGAGTTGATAAATAATTGGTCTTAAAATAAGATGAATAATTCTTTATTATTGCGATAAAGCGATCGCAAGATCGCATATCGCAACAACAAAGGATGCATAGCCATGACCCATTGATTCTCCCCGATTCGACAAGTGCGAGTAACCATCAGTTATCGGGAAAACAAACAATAAAAGGCCCCTCCCCTTGCAACGATGCGACATCGCAATCGGCAATCGAGAAATGCAATAAGAATATAACGAACTCTCCTCCTTAAAGCTCTCGATGCGAGTCAAGCGATATCGCTATCGGCGATCGGGGATTCCACAAAAACTCAAATAAGATTGCCCAAGGCTTCTTCCAATCGCCGATTGTGATAAAGCCAAATGCAACTTTCGAAAAGGATTGATATGACTTCGGTATATTATATTAATTATCATTAAAATCCTTTTCTCTTCCCGATAGTGATTCGCTTGCGTCCAATCGCCCAAAAATCAAATCCACGCTTAAACGATTATTCGGAAAATAAAGGATATAATAAGCATTTAAATGATTGATAGGTTTAAATGGCCAATTAATGGAGCAGTTATGCCTAAATCCCTTCAGAGATTGTATCCGCTGGAGCCTTATGATAAATCTTCCATTATTCATTGATTGACACAATTCCTCCATACATGGTTTTCGCCATCTATTCTCCTCATTACGTTCACTTTTCTCTTGTGCAGAGTTTTTCCACAGTAGCGATTTCAGACCAAATGGGGAAGAAATCTAAGAAATATGGAACGAATTCAGCTTCTACGGTAATAGGACAACATGCCACCGATCCGGGACCAAGCAAAAAGGGATTAATCTCAGATACCACATGTCTCGGCCTCGGTAGTACTACTTGGCAGAACATTTACAACCTGGTTGAAGCCCAAAAACCTCAGCGAACATCAGTACAAGCTACAACAGGCTCAAGCCGGAAGTTTGATGCTACTCTAAAAGATTTGGTTGATTCCTACCTGCACAGGATAGCCGCTCGAGAGCAAATTCTTCCATATACGGATGTGGTGAGATGGGGAATTGAAGAAATTCCAATTACAAACAGAACATTCTGCATTGTTGATGGGAGAGTATTCGGTTTATTTCAGCCCAATGATTTGAGACAAATGTACCATTTGTCTGAACCAGAGAAGAAGTATAATAAAGCCTTCCTGAAGAAGTTTAGAGACGAGAATGAAACTGAGTCGGAGCCTATACGGGAATGGAGAAAGAACCCGACGAAGCAGAAACATGAGTCTTCAGGTAAGTACTCCGTCGACTCCTTATGCTCTCCTTATTGTTATGCTAGAGTCATGATGTGTCGAATGTGGGGATTGCATGATTCTTCAAAATTTTCCATAGAGATGGTACCTTTGATGGAAGCAGCATGTAATAGTGAAATAATGGATTGGGGGACTATATTATCAGATAAGTTGGCTACAGCTATTCTTGAATTCAAAAACAAATCCCGTGTTACTAATAGGTTCATCCCTCCATTTTACTTTAGTGCCTATATTTTGGACACCCTCTGTTTTAATTCCGAGTTTCCTGTGTTATGGTGGAGATGGACTCCACAGGACCCTATACCTATTCATATCTACCACCAGAAATTATGGAAAGCTCATTATAAACATCACTTATAGCAAGTCTGCAATGGATTCATGCTACCTATTTACTATGCAATTTTTGATAGACCTACCCCTAAGATCTCCTCTCAGGTAGAGATCGACTTGACAGCCCTAGGAACCTAGTTTGGAGAAGAAAAATTCACTTATGTAAGAGTTTTCGGCAGCTAGGCCAGGCCTCATATCCTCCCCTTGTATATACCAGACAAACTATTAGCTCGAGAGATAACATATTAGCTTACAACCGCATCAACTACAAAGACTCTCAGAAATTCAAAGAAGCAAGTTTGGCCTCCTTTCCCTCTAAGGTGTGGCATCTATACTCTGCATTATTATAAACATGCAGAGAAAGAGGCGGAAAAGATTAACATCCTAAGTCTCGCCACTCTGCGTAATAGATGTTTCGACCCAAATAAAGTCATCTATAGTGTTCTAGACCAGGCAAAACTCACTAAATTTGAACATAAGGAAGATGAGTTTGACGACCTATTCTCCTCAGCCGAGTCAATATTTCAGGTACAGCAGCTAGCTAGAATGAGATACCATGATGACGGGTTAGTAGAATTTAATAGACTTAGAGAGCAGAGGTTGCAAACTCTGCGTCTAGATTTATTAGCCATTGCCTCGATGATACAATCAAGCGAGCATGAGCAACAGCTTACCAGCGAACCTCCTGCTACATCCGAAATATTTGAAGAAGTCCAAAGAGAGAGCAGGAGGAACTCCAGAGGTTAGAACAAGAAGAGGCAAAGAGGAAAGAACAAGAGGAAAAACAAAGGAAAAACATAGAGGAAGCAGAAAACAAAGAACAAGAGAGAATACGGGAGGAGGAACAGAAAAAGCAGCAGGAGCAAAGTAGCAAGGAGGTGAGTGTCGACACTCAAATTGACCCAAGATTGCTCCAGGAATGGAAACAATTTAATTCAATTATAAGAAATCTTGAGAGCTCAATGGATGTCGATACATCCAAAGCGGCCGATACATAGGATACAACATCAAAGGAGGTTCCAAGCAAAGGAAATAGCAGTCTACCCCCGACCACAGTAGTAGAAATAATTCCCAAGGATCCTTCGGATCAAATTATTTTGCAGGTGGAGGACATTCCTCCAATGGATGTTTTCTATAGCCCAAAACACAGGGCTGTAATAAAGCGACAGCGGAAAAGGAGAAGGATTGATCAACCTTATATGTTCCCTGAACGAACAGTAACAACCAATGTGGTGTGGAAGGAAGAATTTGACCCCTCCGATGACCTGACAAAGTTATCCCAATATGCTGGTGCCTATTCGGCAGCCACCATGGATAAGGCATCAGAGGTAAGCAATTTGTTGAAAGAAAAGGATCAAGTGATCGCTTCACTACAAGCACAGCTATCGGAGGAACAGTAGAAGACAGAACAACTACAACAGCAATTGTCCGCGCAGCAATAGTTAAATAACTAGCTCAACAAACAGTTGCATGAAGAGGAACATAGGGCTGATTTGGGAGCGATTCAGAGATAGAAAGAATTATCGTAGGCATTATCAAAGTTGAAGGCAATGAATGAATAGATGGCAAAGACAAAAGATGAGAAAATTGCTCAATTATCAGCTCAAGTAGAAAAGTTCAAGAGTCTTCCCCAGCCTGCCGAGTTCAGAGCAGAGGCAATACAGATTAACAAGGCACTAATAACACAAATAAGATTGTTGTGTCGTGAAATTGCCCAAGTTGAACCTCTGTGTGACATAACAACATCTATAATAGACAAATTAGTTGATGCCAGGCAGGATTTAGAGCAAGCCGATGACACTTTAACAGATTTTCTTACTTGGCAGGACTCTAATGAGGAACAGGCAACAAACTTGCCCAAAATTTTAGAATCCCATAAGGAAATCCTATTCATGGAGTGGCAGTCCCAATTAATGAAAGCAGAGAGAGCGGTTTCTAGATGCAAGTTATCTACGAGCAATTTAATTGACTTGATCAACAATACTCTCTATTTATGTAACATGATTTCTCAATGTACACCAGGTAAATTATTATCAGCCAAGACATTGGAGCAGTCATGTCACCAAGAGCTAGAAAAGAATGGGAGATTAATCTTAGGAATTAAAAGTTTAACTTGGGACACCTATTGGCTGTTCCTAGTAAAACCATACAGCCAGAGAGCCGCCGTCAAATGCCTAATGGATGCAATCAGGTGTATCATTCCCAATATACATGATGCCACCTATGCTGCTCAAATCAATTCTCGTCTCAGCCAGCCTCAAGAAGTGGAACCAATGTTGGCAATATGCCAACTCAGGACTAAAGGCAAACAGCCAGAATGATGAATCATTGCTGCCGATTACTAGATCACTGTGGGAGAGATATTCAAGATCGGATTATACCAATTTAGTAGCATTTTAATTTTGTATTTTGTTAGCTTAGTTTAGTATTTATGGACCCTTTCATGTATTTAGAAAGGGTCGTAAGTTTTTGTATGTGACTTAAGCCTGAAGTTGCACTACTGTACTTCAGGCATATTCTTTTATGAAAACTGGACCAATCTTTCCAAATTTTGATAACGAAGCTTTTATGTGGATGTGCACTACTGCCTTTATTTAAAAGTATTTCTGAGTCGGAAGAAGGAATTAAAATTACGATTGGCGTTGGGAATTATTTGTAGCTCATATGGTACTATTATCTATGTCTGAGTTTATTACTTTTATGTGAATTGTTGTTTGGTCATTCTTGCTATTATTGAATATGTGAATGTGTTTTAACAATATACTTTATACTTTCCACTATTGGATGTTTACGGTTTTCTATTCTTTCAATCATGCATGTATCAGTAATATAAAAAGAGAAGTGTAACAATGTTTTATCAATTACTTCGTTCAACTATTTGAACAAAGGAATTATCATTTGAATGAATGTCTTTGTTTATTGAATAGTGTCATCTATATGCCTATCAGCGAACACAGATCACTAAATGTTGCACTTAAGAATAGAAGCTTCCCGGTATAAAATAATCATTTACGTTTTCGCTCATAGAATAAGTACTCCATTTATTATCACTATCAGAAAACCAATCATTCATCCACCCCCTTTTATTCATTACTGGGAAACGGGTCCCATTATATCCAGTCGGAGCCACCATTCCAAGCGGAAAAGGAGTTGTATTAAGGTCCATACCAGGTGGTTATCCCCCGATGATGATGTAACGATTTTCGGGGCTTCAACATTTTTGGCGCTAGAAGGAGGGCATCAACTATGAATGGAGAGTAAATCAAAACCTACAGACCATTCACAGAGTAAATCACCCTCCGCCTCACCTCGGACCTCTCGTTCGCACTCTGAAATACCAGTGTCCAGACAGGAAGAAGAGGGATCAACTACCACTGCTCAACCCCATCATACTTCAGAACATTTAAGTCTAGAGTCCCCTGAAGTTCAGTCTATCATCTAGAAACTTCAAGGCTTCTCCATTTCACCTTAGAGACCTGAAGTATCTCAAGGTAGTGAGACTTCGCAATTTCGCCTACCTCATCCTCTCACCAGACTTCAAAGCGAAAAACTCGGCATTGAACCACTTGAGTTGCCTTTACCCCAAAGGAAAAGGGTTAAAATGAACACTGAAGGTTGTGGTAGTGAGACCTCTTCTCCATCATCTTCCATCTCATCATCTCCAGTGCAAAGTCAAACACCCACTTCCCCATTACATATTATTGTTCACTAGGGGTCTTCACCTTCAGCATCACAATCTTTTCAGTCTTCATTTCCACCTCCTCCCCAAACACCTGGAACACCACAGACAATCGTTGGTACTCCCAAGATGGCTCAGAATCCATGGAACAGTCCTGGTGCAGTCACTATGCCTGCACCATTACATCCATTACCTGATTATCCTGAGAAATTGTTACCAAAGTTTAATCCAGATGTTGGAACATTAGCTGAGGAACACATAAATAATTTCATGTTGTGAGTTAATCTAAAGGGAGTAACAGAAGAAGATGTTGTAGTTAGAATTTTCCCCTACACATTATAAGGATCAGCTGGGTCTTGGTATTTTTCCTTGCCCTCTAGATCCATTACTAGTTGGAATACTTTTCAGGAGCAGTTTCTTACCAAATATGGCGATGATAGATCCTTGGCCACACTCATTAATGACCTTTCAAATCTAAGGATTGAGTCTAGAGAACCAATTAAGGAGTTTAACTCCTGATTTAATAAACTCTTGAATAAAATCCCTACCGGTCCCTAGCCAAGTGAACAAATTAGAAGCGAGTGGTACATTACAGCCTTACCTTCAAATATATCCATTTTTGTAGATAGGGTTGGAAAACCTACATTGGTCGAAAACATGAAAGAAGCCCTCGCTGTCGAAAAATGTATAATCGCTTTGGAAAAGAAGGCTGCTCTCGAAGACAGGAAATGCAAAAAAGTGTCTTTCAAGGATGATTCAAAGAAGAAAATCACCAAAGATCCATACGATATGGAGGGTCTTCAAAAGGTCCTCCAAAACAATTGTCAAATTGGAATGGTTTGAATTAAAAAAGCAAGTAGCAAAAACCTCAACAAAGAAACCAATAGGAATTTTAAGAAAACCTGAGTCAAAACTTCCAAATGTTATATCTAATGCAGATTCAGACCATGAGGAAGAAGAAGAAGAAGAAACAATTGCACCATCCAATGAATTCGAGGAAGAGGAAGTCGTTCAATTCCATGGAATGTGGGACTTCATATTGCCTAACTCCGATACCGAAACTGAACAAGAAGCTTTTCCTGTGACTACTAGGAGCAAAAGTGCCCCTGAACCTGTCCAGACAAGTTCAAAGAAAAGGAGTGCAGGTACTAATACTACAAAGGAAAATGTACCCACAAGGAAGCCAGCTGCAACAGTGCCTCAAAACCAACCATCATCCTCAAATATACCTTCATCATCTAAGACGTTGGTAGTATCGGATTCAATGGATTACAATATTGTTGATGATATGAAAAATACTAAGGCAAACATCACCATGTTTGAACTTAGCAAATTAAAACATCAACAGAAATTGCTTCTTAAAGAACTTAATGCAATTCCTTCTTCGCCTCTTCCTAGTGCTAAAGCTACAAATGATTCAGGACAACCACCTTCTGGTAGAATTGAGGCTACTGATACGATTATAATCGGAGACAGATCAAATTCCCATACCCCTCCTTTCCTCTTAACCTACGAAATCTACATAACCGCTTGATTGACTCCGGGGCATCATCCAATATAATGCCAGCTTCAGTTTGTTCAAAATTGAACATAGAACCCCAAAAGTCTTCAATTCACATTGTGCAGTTAGATAGAACCAAAGTCCAGGGTCTTAGGGGAAATAACTCTGTTACTATCAGGGTTATCGGCTGATCCACGAGTGGTTCAAAGAATTGATATCTTAATCGCTTGATATACTTGAGTTTTATTTGGTTTAATCTTGAGCAAGGATTGGTCTGAGAAGCTCCATGGGGTATATATTTCTACCGATTGGTTCTCATATGTGGCTGCCCTACAAGGGAAAGCCAAATCAAAAATAAAATCAATCGGGAAAAACACATGACCCATACTGCCACAGAGTTCGAACAGGAGAATCAACCAATTGCATTTAACAAATAACATTTTGGGAAAACAATTCTTCTGAATCATTCTTTGGCAATTATATTTCCCAACCATCTCCTTTCTCGGTAAACAATTTCACATCACAAATCGAAAAATTTTCACAAACTAACAGATCAAGATGTGTTAATGTTACTGAGAATTCTGTAAATAAAATTGTTGATAATTCTTTATTTTGGTCTTTATATTTTGACGGTTCAAAATCTAGTGAAGGATCAGGAGAAGAGTGTATTTTAGTCAGCCCTGAGGGAGAAAAAACAATTCTTTCTTATAGATTAGAATTTGAATGCACGAATAATACAGCTGAGTATGACGCCTTGGTGCAAGGATTATATAAAGCTATTGGCCTGAAATTTCAATATTTAAAAGTGTTTGGCGATTCAGAGATTGTCATAAAACAAGTTCGAAATACAATCCATTGTCTCCCTAATCACCTCAAACACTATCAATCTTTAGTCCAAGAACTTATATCTCACTTCTTAGCATTCAATATTTCACCTATTCCTAGATCCCAGAATGCACCAGCTGACTTGTTGGCCAATGCTGCTTCTAAACTCCTACCTTCTAAATATTATAGCCCGGAGAGATTTTCAGTAGAGTTGATCTTTAGGCCATCAATTCCTGACAATGTCACCAATTGGCGAGTGTTCAACCACGATGAAGACATCCTACATTTCTTAACTTTCGACAAATCCTACAACGGTCAGATCATTGATGACAGTGATCATGATATTCAGATGAAAGAAAAGCATGAGGAAAACTCAATACCAAGACCTATGGTTAAACTTGAAGATCTCTACGACATTAAAGACAGGTTTAAATAGGTAACCAATTCAAAACTCCAAAGTTCTACCTTAAGATTTGAATTGATAAATCTTGGTACTGAGCAGAACCCTCAAAATATCAATTTAGAATTAGGACTTTCTGAACAAGAAAGGACAACATTTATTAAATTATTAAGGAAAAATAAACATGTCTTCGCTTGGAAGTATGATGATTTAAAAACATATGATACATCAATCCTCCAGCATACCATTCCAATGCTTTCTGAACAAAAACCAGTTCAACAAAAATTGAGGAAAATACATCCAAACTTAGAGAGCCAGATAAAATCAGAACTCAATAAACTGAAAGCAAAGATTATTTTCCCTGTTCGGCACTCAAACTCGGTCTCCAATATGGTGCTTGTTAGGAAGAAAAATGGTGATATCAGGATTTGTATAGATTTCAGAAATCTGAACAAGGCAAGTCAAAAAGATAATTTCCCATTACCTACCATGGAGCAAATACTCCATTCAGTAGTAGGTTCTGAGCTAATGTCGTTTCTAGACGGTTTTTCAGGATACAACCAAATTCTGATCCATCCTGATGATAGACTCAAAACTACTTTCAGAACAAAATGGGGAACTTACGCCTATCAGAAAATGCCTTTTGGACTTATTAGCGTAGGAGCTACATCCCGAAGAGCAATGGATATAGCCTTCAAAGGATTGATCAACAAAACAGTAGTCGTCTATTTAGATGATATTACTATATTTTCTAAAAAAAGAACCAACCATTTACATGATTTGAATCAAATCTTTGAATGCTGTAGAAGGTATGGTATTTCACTTAATCCCAAAAAATCCTTCTTTGCTCTAAATCAAGGAAATCTCTTGGGCTTTATCGTTTCCAAAGATGGTATTTATATTGATCCCAACAGGATTAAAGAAATTCCTGAAATCCCATTTCCTCATAGCAAAAAATCCATGCAGTCATTTTTAGGTCAGATTAACTTTGTCAAAAGATTTGTTCCCGATTTTTCTCATATCATTTTACCATTACAAACCATGATTAAGAAAAATTCAGTGTTTAGATGGGGGTCTGTGGAAAAAGAAGCATTTGATTTAATCAAACAATCAATAATCAATGCCCCCGCTTTAAACACTCCTAATTTTTCTAATCATTTCACATTGTACACTATCGCGTCTGATTCATCTTATGCAGCGGTACTCACTCAGATTAATGATCACGACTTGGAAGCACCCATTTCATTCTTTAGCTCAAATTTTTAGGGTGCAGAACTAAATTACTCCGAAGTTGAAAAACAAGCCTTTGCTATGTATAAAGCCATTAAACACTACAAGCCCTTCCTTCTAAAAGCCCATACAAAAGTAATAGTTCCTTTTTCTACAGTAAGGAAATTACTGATCCAAAGGGAATTATGTGAGAAAAGGGCAAATTGGGTTACAGCACTTCAAGAATATGACTTGGAAATCAAACCAGCAAAGATTGTTAGAGGCCAAGGTTTTTGCAGGTTATTAGCAGGAGCATCCAACATTCTGGAATCAGGTGATACAGATCATGTTGAAGAAATCAACCAGATAAGTATTACCAATTCTGAATCTCAATATGCAGATTTAATCTTTTAATTAAAAAATGGACATGCACCTCCTAATATTTCTTATAAAAACAAACGGGCCATTAGATTAAAGGCAAAAAACTTCATTATCATTGATGATGTGCTTTTTAGGCAAAACTGTGATTCAGTTTTATTAAGATGCTTGGAGAAACCTGAAGCACAGAAGGTTTTGCAGGAGCTACATGATGGACCAACTAGAGGACATTTTGGAGCTGACACAACAGCTCACAAAATCATTCATGCTGGATATTACTGGCCCACCTTATTCAGAGATACCCATGAGTATGTAAGGAAATTCCGAAGTTGTCAAGTCTCCAGTGGAAGACAAAGGAAACAAGCTTTCCCTTTGCAACCAGTCAACATCGATCAACCTTTTGAACAATGGGGATTAGATATCATTGGGGAAATAACTCCACAATCCTCCAAACAACATAAGTATATCCTTAGTGCTACTGATTACTTTACTAAGTGGGTTGAAGCAATTCCGTTAAAGACAACAAACTCTCAAGGAATTATAGAATTTATAGACCAGTTCATCATTACCAGGTTTGGTGTCCCAAATGCTCTTTCTTTGATAATGCATCTTATTTCTCTGGAAATGCCATGTTTGAGTTTGCTATTAAAAGAGGATTTAAATTGAAATATTCTGCAAATTA